>WEIV01027809.1:15480-34514 GCA_013390005.1 Calyptomena viridis | reverse complement strand
ATTGTTTTGTAGGTCAAGTCTTTTGATGTTGGCTGGCAAGCACTCAAACACGGCATCTGCCAGCTGATTTGAGGACAGGTCCAACTCTGTCAGAGACTCAGCCCACTGGCATTGCACATCAGCTCCATCGTGACGCAGCAAGTTGTTGCTCATGTCCAGATATTTCAGTGATTTCATACGGCTAGTCATGAAGCTTACCTTGGGAAGGCTCTCAAATTTATTCCGTTGTAAAATGAGTAATTTTAGATCTATCAGAGTGCCACAATTCTGGAATAACTCATCTGTCAGGGCATTGTGAGAAAAATTTAAATACTGAAATGAGCTTGTTCTATTGGGGCAAAGCATATGAGGCATATATGCATCATATATTGTCAAACTGGCAATATTCATCTCTGAAAACTGTCTGTATAGAACCTCCTGGTTGAAATAATAAAGCTTATTACGTACATGTTCCAAAGTTAACGCTTTCATGGAGCTATCTAAAGAGATTAATTGTTCCAGAGAGCTTAATAAGGGTAGAAATTCATATTCAGTAAGCTCTCCCAGTGGTCCCCAAAAAGTAAAATTTCTTACAGTCAAATGCTCCACAGGCGAATACCAAATAAGCAGGAAAATTTGCAGAATGATAGGCCATTGTAAGTCCACAGTGTCAAGCGTGAGATCTGTTGTCTTGATTTTCTTCAGAAGCGTTAATGGAGGAGAGGGGAAATCTTTATAGCTCAAGGTATATATTAAGTTAACTATTTTTAAGTTTTCTGTGGTGCTCATTCCATCGTACAAGAGGGAAAAACTGAAGTTTTGGTTTGCTGCAAAAGCAATGTGGAGGCTCCTTGTATTCAAGGCAGTCAGACTCTGAGGCTCATACAGAGAAAAGTTTCCCAAGGTCAGGAAGACAGTGTGCAGCTTCAAATGCTTGATATAGCTGAAGTCTGACCTTCGTATCATGGTGGCACTTAATCCTAGGTACTCCAAATGAAACATGTTCCCAAATTCCTGACAGATGGGAAGGGCAGTAAACTTATTGAAAGAAAGATCTAAATGTCTAAGATGTGCAAGAGTTAGACAGCAAACTTTCAACATGTTATTATGAGATAAATCTAAGTATTCTAAATTTTCATTAAAAACAAAGACACTAAAGTCAAGCACAGTAATCAGATTATGAGAAAGATTTAATACTTGAAGGTCAGAAAGAGAAATAAATTCTGAGATACTTATTTCAGAGATCCTATTATGTGATACATCTAATACTTGAGTCCATATTCGAATGTTTTTGGGAACATTAGTTAACAAACTGCTTGAATAATTTGCAATAAATTCATTTCCCACAGTTGGCTGGATATTATTCCATAGTGTGACTATAAAGGCACAAGCAAAGACATACAGGTTTGTGATGGGTCTCATTATGCTATCCGGCTTTATCTTGATTTTTTTTTACCAAATAATGGAAGGATATATTTGTTTTCTGTTCAATACTTCTCACTGTTCAGTTCAGCCCTATGAAAAGAAAACACATGGAATTCAATTAAATTGTTGAATGATTGAATTTGCTTTTTTTATTGATAAAATAAAATTCAATATAAAGTCCGTGTAATAAAAATATTTTTACATATTCTTGCTCTAAGTTCTTATCAATTGTCCTCATCCCCATTCTTTAATTCCATTTATTGATGTTCTCAGTTAAATATAAATTAATTCCTTTGTAATGGGAGGAATGCAATCACTAATATGTTAAAAACCACATAGATGTTAAGAAATACATTTGCACACTCCCTTTTCCTAATTCTTAACCATCTTGAAAAATGCAAAATTGGTACAAGTAGACAATGCATCTAGGAATAAAATAGAACCAAACAAGCCTCCCCATCTTCTCCTTCTGTACACCCCAAGGTCACACAAATTTGGTGACAGAACTCCAATAAAACCATCCTCACAGGAAATGGTGCAAAAACATCTTCACTCAGAAAGGCCAAAAGACCCTGGAAATGGCCATGCACCCCCTCAGGTCAGGTGATCAGCTTTGTCTTTGCTATAGCACACAGACATAAAGGGTCCATTTTTCCAATAAGCCAAGAATGTTGAGGAAGAATTATACTGTCAATTGTATTGGGCTTGTGTGGTGAGGTTTTGTTAGTGGGGGGACTTCAGGGGTGGCTTCAGCGAGAAGCTGCCAGAAACTTCCTCTCTGTTTGATAGAGCCAATGCCAGTCAGATCCACAGCTAAGCCCTTCATCAATGGTAATAGTGTCTCTGGAATAACATATTTAAGAAGGGGGAAAAACCCCTGGGCAACAGCCAATGCAGCTGGGAGAGAGAAGTGAGAATATATGAGAGGAACAACTCTGCAGACACTAAGGTCAGTGAGGAAGAAGGGCGAGGAGGTGCTCCAGGTGCAGCACGTGGTGAAGACCATGGTGAGTAGGCTGTGCCCCCACAGTCCATGGAGGACCACCCTGGAGCAGGTGGATGCCTGAAAGAGGCTGTGACCTCATGGGGAGCTCATGTTAGAGCAGGCTCCTGGCAGGACCTCTGGACCCATGGAGAGAGGAGCTCACGCTGGACGTTTTCTAACAGGACTTGTGACCCTGTGGGGGAACAGGGGGAGCAGTCTGCTCCTGAGGCATGGGTTCCATGCTGATGAGATCTTGAACAACTGTGGCTTGTGGGAAGGACTCACATTGGAGAACTGTCTTCTGTGGGAGGGACCTCATGTTAGAGACAGGGGAAGAGATCAAGGAGGAAAAAGCAGCAGAATGTGATGAACTGACCACAGTCCTCATTCACTGACCTCTTGTGCCTTTGGGAGAGGAAGTAGAGAAATTGGAAGTGAAACTGAGCCCAGGCAAGAAGGGAGGGGTGGGAGGAAGGTGTTTTAAGATTTGGTTTTACTTGGTTTTATTTCTCATTACCCTATTCTGATTTAATGCTAATGAAGTAAATTAATTTCCCCAAGCTGAGTCTGTTTTGTCTGTGACAGTAATGCATGAGTGATTTCTCCCTGTCCTTATTTTGCCCACAAGCTTTTCATTATATATTTTCTTCCCCGTGCAGTTGAGGGGAGTGACAATGTGGCTTGGGTGGACCCCTGGTATCCAACCAGGGTCAATCCACACACTCATGCATATTGTAATGCTAGTCTAACCAAAAGCACACTAACATGAAAACTGCACCATGACTGGACACTACATATGAAGCAGTGATACCCAGAAACAGTCTGTTTCAGTTTCAGTCTTAAAATTCTGTCCCTGTGTAATGTTTTGTTACTTAAAATGCAAAAACCTATTTTTTCACTTGTAGGTTATGATGTGTGTTAGTCCCTAATAAGTTGATTAACTGAAATAAAAACTCAACCCTTCCCCTCCAAGTCTCCTATCAGGCTTAATCAAGTTTTTTTTTTAATTAAGTATGTAATTAACTTCACCAAAAGCAATAAAAGAGTATATCAGTAAAATAAAAATTTTTACCTCAATTGAATCCAATAGAGAGGTCAAATTGTGCCATCAGAAAGTTTTTCTGGGATATCTGAGGGCACAGTAGAAATGAAGTTGGGATGTTTGGTCAACAGGAAACAAGACAAGGAAATCTGACCCAGCATCCTTCAAAGCACAGTTGAACCTGTTCTTCAGAGTTCAGACTGTTAAAAAGTCTAACTCTTGAATCAAATCAATTTTGATCTGGAACTATCTGGAGGCACTTCCCCCTGCCCAAAAGGGATGTCAGGAATAAAGTAAGAATGTTCTGAAGGGAGGAAAAAACCAAAAATATATTCTGTGTCCATGCTCCATCACCGGATGAGTTCTAGTTTACTGTACATGCTATGCTGGACACTGCAACAAGGGACAAACCACACTCTACAGCACTGAAGAGTGACACCTCAAAGAGTAAAGCAAATACGTCTCACAAAGCAATATTAAGGATCAACGTTTTCCCCTCCAATGCTGTTTTAGAATGGTATTAAATTAGAGTTGGCTGAGAACTAAAATTGCCATAGCAAATGATTTTTTCTCCCTTTCCCCTTCACTGAAATTCAACATACAGATGAGCATTTTCACTGAAATTTCCAAATGCAAGAGTATCTTCCAACAGTGAAGAAACACCAGCGCCTGAGATCTGATGAAATCCAATATAAACATAACAAAGAGAAAAACTTATAAATAATGAAACAAATATAACCCACCTTTTGTGCATGGAATTCACCTCCAAGCTGAAGAATCAGCAAAAGTCTTCTGCATACTTGGTTAACATTCTCAAAATAGAATTTAAAACATAAGTAATCTTCAAGTTGGGGAATCTCACATGGGATGTTAATTCCTTAAAAACTATGACCTCAGGAAGTAGAAAGAAAAGGATTTTTTAAACAGGCTATACATTTCTAAGAAATGATGACATTTCCATACAATATAGATATTAAGAGCACAAAGAAAGGAAACTTAGCAGTTCAGACTAAAAATACATTTACTTCTGTAATATTTACATAACTGTATGGTTTAGGAGGAAACAAACCTATCTGCAGTACAGAATATTCCCCATGGCAAGATTATTTAAATAATTCTACATTTCTAATTTCAAGTCTGCTTCTGATGTTACACAGATGTTCTAGAAATTTGTCAACTGTATCTCCTCTTTGCACACACAGAAAAGAGGAAGCAGAACCCTCACTGCCAATTTCTGTTCATATCAAGATCTCTTGCAGAGCTCTACCCTGATAAATTGTTTTGCTCAACAAGCAGTGTAATTAATGTAACACACTAACAGATGGAAAAAGCTTATATTTCAAAAGCTGGTAATAGGGGCAAACTGACACAGTCAAAAACCTTTACAGGTCAATCATCTTTACACTAAAAATGCCTCAGGTGGATATCAAGGATACCCTACATTGTAGCTTCTTTCAAAAAATTATAAAAATTTAATAGAGAATATTTCCTATGATAAGAAAGCTGTAATGAAACCATGAAGAATACATCGATATAGGGCAATCTAAGGATGAAGGAATCCAATAAATCAGCCACTCATTTAGTGTTTTGAACAGGCGCATGAGCCTAGGGAGCAAATCAACAGAGCAGAGAGTGGGTATATTCCAAAGGCAGATGTAAATACCTGTCCTGGTTTTGGGTGGGATAGAGTGAATTTTCTTCCTAATAGCTGATACAAGGCTATTTTGCATTCAGTATGAGAACAATGTTGATAACACACCAATGTTTTAGTTGCTGCTGAATAGTTCTTTCTCTAAGTCAAGGATTTTCCAGTTTCCCATGCTGTGCTAGTGAGCAGGTGCACAAGAAGTTGGGAGGAACCAACTTCTTGTGCACTATCCTGGCCAGGATAGATGATCTGAATTGGCTTAAGGGATATTCCATAAAATTATGGTCAACATATAAACTGGGGGAGGGTTGGCCAGGAGGGCTGATCACAGGGCAGGGATGGGCATTGGTCAATGGGTGATGAGCAATTGTATTGTGCATCACTAGTTTCTTCTGCACTTTATTCCTCTCTCTCATTTTCATCAACATCATCATCATTACTATTATTATTACTATATTTTCCTTTGTTCTAATTCCTGAACTACTCTTACATCAACCCACGAGTTTTACTTTTTTTCAGATTCTCCTCCCCACTGTGGATGAGGGGTGTCAGGGGTGTGAGCGTGGTACTCAGTTGTGGGCTGGGGTTAAACCACAACAATAACCAAGACCAACACCTCACTCCCACAAGCCTCCAAACTAACACAACAGCTAAAGATTCAGCTAAAGAAGTTGAAAAGAATGAAACTTTCTTCTAAATAACAGTGCTAGCTGCATGTCGAGCTTGCATTAGATTCCTTTGAAAGTTTTCATTTGCAGTTACCTTTTCAATTTTGGAAATAATTTAACCCTTTTCTTTGCTGAAAGAAAATTTACATTTTCTATTTTGAGATTGATGACTGAACTCAAGTGAAACCATTCTGCTCTCCTCAGAGAATTGAGTAATACATTAGAGAAAACTCTAGGACATCTGTGACCTGAGACAAGACTAGGAATTATTAATGTTTCTCAATAAGCAGCAAGACTCTACTTGTTAGCTGACACTGTCTTGACTCTAAGTTGAAAGAGAAGCTCCCATTGCTAGGCATTAATCCATGAAAATGAGAAGACTAAGGCACTTGTTGACAGAACAATGATATCACAATTGCACAAAACAGTGGCAGTTTTACTTCCAATATAATCCATAAAAAATTTTGCTGCCTGAATAAAATCAAATACACCATCTGCTTTCATCAGAATTGACTCTACTGCATACACAGCTATAAAGAACACCTTTTAGTTGTAGTATGTTTAATTTCTTTACCACTCTTCTTTACGGGACTTTAAAATACATTCAAACAAACAGTTGGCCATAAAGAAAAACTTGCAACTAATTAAAATAAAACTGATACTCCTAAATGCCTCTGTTAAACCATTAGGCACATGGCAAAATGTTATTTTTACTAACCAATTCAAGAAAGTTTTGTTTGGGGCTGGTTTCAGTTTACTGATTCAGTTATTTTGCATGATAGACAAAAACTAAAAGCAATGCATTTCTGTTGGTGCATCTCGAGAAGTAAGAGCTAAATGCCATCTTTTCTATTGTCAACACCTGTACATTCATGCAGATACCTTATTCAATTTCTGAATTTTAAACTGCTGGAGTTTTTTGTAGTTTGTTCTACCACTGAGCACCTATCTTCACAAAAACACGTTTCACACTTCTGCCTGTACGTTGTCACTGCTTACCCAGAGAGCAACCACGGCTACACCTGGCTGGGTATAAGAAAGTGTTCAGGACCAGCACCTTGCCAAAAGTGTGAAGAATGTCTCCAACTAGAACTGCAGAAGGGGACTTACATATGCAAGACATGCAACTAAACCTTAGAGCAGATGGACTCATCTAAGCACTCATGAAAAGTTAATCACAAAGACAGTGTTTAGTCATATCAAGGACAGCTGCAACCCTCTTTGTAACAACCTAACTCTGTGTGTCAAGTAGATGGCTAAATGCCACTACCAGTCAAAGTGAGCGGAGACTGTGTTGCATTTATGCTCAAGCCTATTTTGCCTTGGCATGAATAGACACAAGGATCAAATCTGTGGAAACCAAACTGGTAACACAGTTTGCAGAACCTTGCAGAACATACAGCTTTCTCATTTATTGGTGCATAAATACTGCTTCCACTTGACCAAACGGTGACTACAAAAGAACATTATAGGCAATCTCAATAAATATTTCCAAAAGAAAAACCAGACAAACTAAAGCCCTGAGTAAAACCATGGGTTTCAGAGAGGTTTTGAACCTTCCCCTCAGCAGAATGTCTCACCTCCCACAGAGATCTCCCATTGTTTTTCCCTTGAGTGCCTTTCCTGCTCTCTCTTCAGTTGAACTCCAGTGATGATGCTTTGTAACATTTCTAAAGCTAAAAAAGAGCCAGGCTCTCAGCAAGGCCACCTACATTGTGTCAGGGCTCCCAGTCTGTTGTAGTTCTGTTTCCTTTGTACTACACACTACTTAGATATACATAAATCTTTTACGTTTTAACTTCATTCTGCACATTTTTTAGGTTTTGGAGGATGTTCAAGCCCCATGTTATCAGTTTTGCATATTGATATTTTTATGTATGTAAAAATAGCATTCCTGCTAGTCACCAAGATGACTAATCAAATGCCAAGAATCTACTCTGATATGCTATCTGGTCTCATAACACATTTACACACCCCTTTTTCCTGATAACTGGAGTGCATTAGCAGTTACAGATTTCAGTGTAGAGCCGATTGCAGGAACACATCACCAGGCTGCACAGAAAAGGTTAGTTACTTTCCAAGATGTGCAGATAAAGCAACTGACGCCCTGTGAGACAACACATGGCCCCAGTACAGGAAAAATATCTTTGTGGACTAAACCTGGTTTTATAGAAAAGGCTGAGAGTATGACAGAGGTTAAATATAATTGTTCGAAATATTCTGACATATATCACTGAAGAAACTCACCATATCCTGTGGAATCAGAGAAACTAGATGTAGTCAATCATTGCATGTGTAGCTGTTTTATCAATTATTTGGAACATACCATGGAAAAAAAGCTGATAGCATGTGGGCTTTTTGTTCCAAAGTAACAGTCTTAGTTGATGCCCATGCTCATTAAAAGCCACCTTTCCCTCTCAATTATTTGGGACTCATAACAGAAACCTGTAATTACACATTTCTGCTTATTATCACATCAGCTACATCCAGAGGTCAAGTAGTTCTCTAGTTCTTTCCAAAGTGGCACGGAAACCCTGCTTGTCTTGCTAAAATCTTCCAGTCCTTAATTTCTGGCAATAGCTATGTTCTCCCATGTGAGTAACAGGCAGGATTCCTGGTGCAGTCTCTGACTTTCAGAGGGTTTCTCTGTTCTCCAGCCAACAGAAGAAGCCAGATGATTTCTTAAGGTTACACACAACAGGGGACATTAACTGTATTACAGAAGTTTCAAGGCCTACTGACTTAAAAACCTGAGACTTTTAAAGAAAATTTCCATGTGAGGCACCACCACATATCAATCCAGCCATCCCTGCTTCTGTGAAAGAGGTAGGCAAACCTAGTGAAGTCCAACCATATTCAGTTTTCTAAGGGTTAAGTGAGTCATACACTGAAGCATTAGTTGGAGATGAAGAAGGAAGAGGGAAAACATGTATTTCCACAGTCCTGAAGGAAATGGCTGCAATTTTGACAATACGTGTTACATTAATTTTGAGGCTAAGTGGGATGTGAGAGCTAAAGGTGCAAAATTTGACCTTTCCCCTACAGGTCACAAACAGTCACTCGAAGTTCAAGACTTCAAGTCAGGAAATCTCAGCCTGCTTAGACCTCAGGCTAAAGGAAGTATCAAAATTAAAATCTTTTATTAATAACAATGGAAGACGAGAATGAGATAAAATGCAAACATTCTATAGTAAATGAGGATTTCTTAACACCCCTTCTCTCTCATATTCATGTTGAAATACATTTTTGAAGGGAAACTTCTTGCTTGCAAGTCATCTAAGTCTGGTATTTCAAAAGATCTTCCCTTCCTGGGGCAAAAAGGAAGTTTGTTGTATCATCTTCAGCAGTTGCAAATGTTTTTCTGAGCCCAGACATGCTTTCTTAAAGCCAAAACAGCAAAAGCACAGGCAAAGGGGCCTGCTGTATTTCTACAAAGGAAAGCAAATACCATAAATGTAGTTGGTGTTTCTAACTCCATTAATAAAGTTTTACCTGCTGTCCCAAGACCTGGCAAATTTTTTCAGTCTCCAGCTGGTTATTGCCTTTTTTATCACAAGTCAAAGCTGTGCTACAAAATCTGTTCCAGCTGAAAAGGACAGATTCTTTTAATAATAATCATAAGGTAACATATATGGGTGAGAAGAAAAAAAGTAGAAGGCTAGGGATAAAAAAGCATGATACAGAGAAATCATGAGTTTCTCAAAACAAGAACAATGATGATGAAGGCAGTTCCGTTAATGCAGATACCCTTCCAGCCCCTTGGGTCAGGGTATCTCTCAGGATCAAAATGGCACAAAATGGACCGTATCAGAGGATGGGCGTTAGAGCTCTGATTGTCAATTCACTGCTTTTCTCTTGCTGCAGTGACAAGCTATGAGCCCCAAAAGGAGAAGTAGCTCATCTTTCCTTTTTTTTTTCTTTTCAGGATCCAAAACTTTCTTTCTTATGAACTAATTCTACTAGAAGATGTCCTTTGACCAAGTTGTCTAAGCTTTGTGATTAAAGCACCTCTGCAAACTCTCCATCAACTTGAGCATTTTTCCACATTACTATATCAACTGCTCCGGATTTTATTCTGCTGAGAAAAAACTCACTACAATATTACAACCTGTATATCAAAATCCAATTTCAAACTCATTCATGATTTACTATCTCAAGAGATTTGCTGAAGAGATAACTGAATTTTGATTGCAGCTAAAAGGCAACAGAGAAAAGTGGGTAGAAACAAGGTTGTGTAACAAAAATAAATTGACAAACAATGGAAATCATATTTATTGCTTCTCAAAGATTAAACAGAAGAAACTCCATTAGAAAGATTCTTAATCTGTTTCCCCACATCTGTTGTCATCAGCTACTGGCAGGTTAATGCTAATAGCTGCCCTCAGGTTAGCCCAGAAAAGGGCACGCTTGCTCCTCTCCTTCGGCCACTCCAGGTAGGTGCGCTTTGCCATGAGAGCCTTCAGCTTGTGATACCTGGCAGGGATAACGTATGGAGGGATTGGCTCCAGTAAAATGAGGATTAAGCTGTCGGAATTCTCACTGAATAACTTGTGGTGGGCAAAGTACAGCTCATAATGACACCACTCGCTCTGCACAAAGTTGGGAGACAATACAAAGATCGACTTGTAGCTCTTCTCAATGCAGTTAATGATGTTCTCCACAATGCTCTTGCCGGGGATAAAGTTTCTCTCGTGCTGGCACAGTTGCACACAGCCCTCCCCCTTCTCCAGGTTTGGGATCAGCTCGTTCTTCACCCACAACGAATCCCGCTCACTGTAGGAAATGAATGCATGAAACTGCAGGACAGCCTCCTGCTCTTTGGGGTGGTTGTGCCAAGCTCTCCGCTTCGTCTGCGTCCACTGCCACGTCATCCGCACGTACCACGGCACATCCAGGTAGATGCACAGAAAGGCCACGATGGCCACCAGCACCAGGGTCAGCAGCAGAGCTGTCACAAGCAGGAGCGTCGTGTTGCAGGCCAGTTCACTCAGGTGGAAGTCCTTCAGCTCCATTCCCCGCAAGCCTTCCGGGTACTCACACACGTAGGCCGCCGGCCAGCCAAACAGCTTCCCTCCTGACTGCCTCTCCACCTGGATAAAGTCCTGCAGCTCACAGGAACACTTGAAAGGGTTGTGCCCGGCCTGGAGCTCCCTTACCCTTGGGCAGCTCTGGAAGAAGTCAGCAGACGGGGTGAGGATGGAATTCATCTCTACGTTCAGGAACCGCAGGGATGTAAAACCACTGCACCCAGGCAGGTCAGCCAGCCTGTTTGACGCCAGGTTCAGCTCTTCCAAGGACTTCAGATCAGCGATCCCCTTCGGGACACTGCTGATCTGATTGTTTTGTAGGTCAAGTCTTTTGATGTTGGCTGGCAAGCACTCAAACACGGCATCTGCCAGCTGATTTGAGGACAGGTCCAACTCTGTCAGAGACTCAGCCCACTGGCATTGCACATCAGCTCCAACGTGACGCAGCAAGTTGTTGCTCATGTCCAGATATTTCAGTGATTTCATACGGCTAGTCATGAAGCTTACCTTGGGAAGGCTCTCAAATTTATTCCGTTGTAAAATTAATGTCTCCAGTTGGATTAGGTTGTCACATTTTTGAAAAAGCAAATCTGTTAAATCATTCTTTAAAAAATTTAGGTATCTAAAGGGACTCTCAGATGAAGGACAAAGCATATGAATCATCTCTGATTCAACTATTGTCATGTCTGCAATATTCATGTCTGCGAATATTCTATATAAGTCATTCTGTATGAAGTACAGATCTGTGATTAGAATTTTCTTCAGTGTCAGTGCTTTCATAGATGTACCTGAATAGTCAAAGACATAGCTTTCAATGTCCGACAGTTGCGTTACATTGTTAACATTGAAGTATTCAACAGATGAGTGCCATACAGTCTGAAACATTTCCATAAGAGCATCCCAGTTCACTGACACATTTGTTAGTGTCAGATTTTGTAACCTGGAGCCTTGTTTGAAATGAGATAATAATGCTATCAATTTTTTTACATTGTCATTTGTGATTTCTGATAATGACAGGCTTTCCGTAGTATTTTGTATCACAACCCAGCCAAAACCAGACTGATATCTATTTATATGTCTATTTATCTGCATGAGAGCCAGGCTCTCAATTTTTTGGTCAGAGACATCTTCTGAAAAATTGTTAGAAATAGGTGGGAGGAGTTCATTTTCCACAGACAGGCTGACATGTTTCCAAAAAGTTAATGCAAACAGACACTTGTAAACAAAAAAGGTTTTGAGAGAGGGTGTATTTTCTGTCATACTTCTTTTAGTTTCCTTGGAGATGCTTGATACTTTTCTTATCTGTCCATCTTTGTTCTAATTCTGTTGGAAAACAAACAAACAAAAGCAAAAACCAGATTATATTATTAAGTGGCTATGCACTAACCATCAGAGAGATAGATTTTTTTTAATGTTCAAATTTCTCACTTCTCCCTTTGACTCAAAAAGCAATGAAGGCACCTATCATTATTCAGGAAAGACATTCTTTATTAACAGAACACCACTGAAATTTTTATTTGGTAAATACGCTGTATTTAATATATAATGTTTCTTAGAAAACATATCTGATTTCATAAGTGGCTAACGTTTGCTGCTTACTTACAGAATTACTGCTGTGATTCAATGTATTACGGGAGCTTCCTACAACTGTGTAATACACTTTGATTAGAAATTACATTAATTGAGGTCAGTACAGCCATCCTCTCCTCAGATTCTCCCCTGAAGGATGTGAACTAGACTCAGTGACATTATTTTAAAATGAACTTTTGACTATAAAACTTGGACTGAAACATAGGATGGAGGTTCAGGAGTCTGAATCAAAATCTGAATGTTTTTAGGTAGCTGAGATTGAATCATTAGTGGTTATTTTAACCACTGGGGTTAAAAAAAAAAAAACCTGGGGTGAGGGTAGAACGTTCTGTGTTTATTCTATGGGAAAGTCCATGGAAAAGTTCACATCTTGGCTGAGCTTGAGCATTTCCTGAATTTAGACTCTGGAAGTGGGGTGTCCACTTGTTTGGTTTGTCAGATGTACACAGAGGACACCAAACACACACAGGGAATATTTGCATGCTACACAAAAATGTACCAGTTGTAGAACCTCTGTACATAAAATACAGCCCTTATCTAAGGTCATTGACCTCAAGCATCTCTGTAGTGGAAGGGAGGCTAATTTAAACACAACTTCATGAAAAAAAAAAGGCATTATCATGGCTTTGCTTTGATTTTCCCTAATGAAGGTCACTTTCTGAATTTATGAGCTTAGGGTAGCCAGTCTCCCTTTGTTTAAGTCAGCCACTGTGAATGCTGCCTTAAATCTTCTTTTAGATAATGCCATAAATGCATTAGACTGCCCTTCTGAAAGAGGAACTAGTAAGAACTTAGTTAACACTTTAATACGTGTAAAACCTGATTTAAAGATGTTTTCCAGATTTCTGAAATGTGTTTATTTTCTCATTTTCCCCTTTCTCTCCCATTACTTTTAAATCATAATTATTGCCTGAAGCTTTCCAGACTACTCATTAATGAGTGCACTGACTTATGAGTTTATATTTCCAGTGACTTTGCAATGACACAGTAATAGCTATCTCTTGTTGGACTAAATTTACTACTTCAAGGTCTCTGTGGCAGACATCCTGTGTGCCATTAACCATTCCACAAGCTTTCTCAGAATTACATTACTGGGTGTAAAATATACATTCTCCTCGATCTAACACAACCCATATTATGAAATCTCAAAAATACAACAAAAAAAACCAGTCCACTTAGTTCTTTTGTAAAGAATGCATAAAACTAGGCTTGGAAAATCATCTAGAATAGTGGGGTAATAAGGCAAAGTTCTTCCAGCCTTTTCCAGATTTTAACTCAGAAAAATTATATGCATCGTAACCCTCAAAAGGCATTTGACCATCCTCTATCCTGTTCGTCTGATAGAGCAACTCTACGAATGTGTTTATAATCTAACAAAATATGTAGCTTCAAGAGAAATCTGAAAAAAAAAAAATCTACATTTAAATCATTATTCCTTCTTGGGATAAAATTTCAGCAATATCCAAGGACAGGATAAGAGAAGGATATGATTCTTCCACATGTGTTTTATTTTCTTTCTCATTCCTATATCTTAGAATTCAGTCAAATTATTTACCAGTACATTCAAACTTCCTTTAGAATAACCTAAGAAGTAACAAAATTAAAAACTGCTATAGCACATAACCTGATATTTCAGAGCTAACACTGGAGAAATTATCTTTTGTAGTCATATCCTTTTAAATTCACAAATACCCTCAAGTCTTCAAACTTGACAAAAAGAGTTTTATCAAAAAAAGCAAACCAGGAGGGTAAGTACACCAAGATCATAGCAAGAAAATGTCCTGTTGTTTAAAGAGCAAAAGAAGAGATCAAAATTGAGGTTTTAAGAGTTTTTACAATATAAAATTGGTATAAAGTGACTAAACTTTCATATAAGAAATGTACAGAATATACTGAGCTATGAAGGTTCAGTATTAATATATGCACTTCACAAGTTATCAGCATAACACAATACTCTAGTGTTACAAATATACCTTTCACCAGGACGAAACATATTATCAAGTTAGATCCATTCCTGAACTGTAGAAAAGCTATTTCCACCAGTTTTCTGTGACCCCCTTAACTATGGGTGTAGTGCAAATACAAAGAGAGATTGCTGTTTGGTCACCTCCTTCGGATAAAAGTACTGAACATACACAACATTACCCTTGTTTCTTACCCATACACACGAAAGTACATCATATTCTCGTTAATAACCCTCTGTGGAAAACATGGTTCATTTTCAAAATAAGATGCAGAATATAAAACAATTCCAGCTAAATAGTAACTGCATAAAATAAAATGAAAACTTTCTCACCAGAAATCCCTGCTCTTCGAAAAAGCAGAAAATGTACTCAGGAAAAGACAAAAAGAAAACTTCCTGTAACTCTCTCCCGCTGAGTAACAACACTTAGGAACGCCCAAAATTTTTACATAAATGTTTGTGCCATCTACTGACAGCTTGTGAAATAGCATTTGCTTTTCTCCATACATATTTTCCACATACAACATTATTATAATATTCTCATTATTCCATTAAAAATTGAACTATGTGTTTTCATGCTTTGCAATAGATTAAACAGGGGGGGAATTAATCCTTTTACAAACTTTCTGTCTCCATTAATTAATATGAAAATGAGGTTTTGGAGCAAATTTTACAATGAAATTCAAACATCTCCTCCTCTGAATTTATATCTAAGTCTACATGCATTATTGTGATCTTTTCCCATTTTGATATACCAATTTACTTTTCAAGTTCTTATTAAGGCTGGTTTATAAAAGTACCATTTGTCTTAGTTTAATTTACATTTAATGGGAATGGAAAAATAATCTCTCTCCTGCTCAAACAGTGTTGTGATTGGGTTAAACAGTGGACATGGAAACAGTGGGTGGGGTTTGGGTTTTGTTTGCCTTCTTTTAACCAAACAGAACAGTGACTTTGGTACTGAATGCCCAAACACAGGGTTATTGTCCTAGCAAAGACATAAACCAGTCTCTCTTTATTTCTGTAAAATGTTGGTTAGAAATTCCACCATAGCTGAGATCTAAATATAGAACTGCCACACTACAACCTACCTTTGTGGGTTAACATACTATAACTCATTCATGATTTAACATTTTGATGATCCAGGAAGCAGAGGAAATAATCTAAAATGCTACTCTTTTCACTTTAAAGCTTATTCTGTAGATTATATTTTATTTCTCAGCCTCATATGAAAAGAGGTCATCCAAAAAAGGAAAGGAAATACGAGACAGGAAAGATAGGACAGGTGTTAACCAAGACGATATGGAAAATTCTCTGCTACCATGATGATGAGCCCTATAGTGGTAGTCTATGACTTTATGATTTGTTCTCCATTTCTGTCAATTCAGACAAAACTATTCACAGCTGGTTTCCAAATGACACCTTACAACAATGTTACATACAAACCTGCCTGCCCTTAACTGGAAAGATTTTGCTATCCTTTCTTAGGATGACATAAAATTCTAAGACAAGAGCCTGCTTCTACCAAACATTCATTCCTGTTTTGGAATGTAACAGCTGAACATCTTGAATGTAGCCTACATATTACTGTAATGAACACAGACCAGATGTACGATTGGTTAATGTGTAATAACTGCCATAAACTACAGACTCTTATTTAAGAGTATATCTTCAGTGACAGTATGGGCTAGCCACTGGCATTTGTTTGTATGCCTACATACTATAAAGACAGATGCAGAGTATGTTAGACAGCAAGATAAGCATATTACCATTAATTGGATGCCATTAGCCCTTCAAATTTAACCACTAAGATCTACCAATGCAATCACTGAAAGTAGATTAATAGAGTCCTTGAATGTTATGCATACATGCATGTTTTGTTAAAAGTAGCCAAATGTCTTTCAACATTTTATTTATATTTATCTATTTATTAAAGGCAAGTATCTTCTCTGAGATTCATCAGAAAGATGATGACACTCAGAGTAATAACAAGCTTCAGTGAAATCTGAGGTGAATGGAAGTGTTCAATCTCTAATGCTCATTTATTACAAAACCATTTGCAGTGTTACCATAGCAAGACAATACCACTGAAATTGATTACCGAAAATTGAAACAGAAAAACAGTAGAAAATGCAAGTGTTAAATTTTAGAAAGTAATTTAGGAACTTAGAAAATGTACGCATCCTTCTATCCAAACAGACACACATTATACATTTACACATGTATAATGTTAATTTCATCCTGGAATAATGATACTCTCAGGCACATGATGTGACTCTTGGGGATAGTCCTGTGCTGGGCTAAGGGTTGGACTTGATGATCCTTGTGGGTTCTTTCCAAGTCAACACATTCTGTGATTTTGTGATAATAACTTTGTGTTACAATAGTGATTAACAATGTCTTGCAGTTCTATAGCATGCGTGGTCTTGTACAGAATCTGCAAACCTTATCAGGTTTGCACTATCGTGCAAGATCCATGTTACAGTCAAAGTTACCGTCTCTCAGGGAGAAAACCATCTCCAGCTATTGTGATTCCTCCACGACACTGCCCTTACTCGTCTACAAGTTTCACTGAAGAGCAGAGGGAAATCCAGAGCACCACTTTAGATTTCATCTTCAATAAATACACCTAACATTAATAAACTAACCAGCATTCCCCGACACTTAAATTCTCACTGGAAGACACTCAAAGGAAACTTATTATTTAAGAATACAAATATTTGTTCTGCTACCACCTTCCTTAATGAGAAACTGCAGAGACTTCTGCCTGATAAGTGTGTAAGGAATTTGTGGTGCATGCTTCAGAGAACTGAGGCTTTATTTTGTGACTTCCTACAATAGCTTCCCTCAGTGATCCACAACATGTTATTTTGCCTCCTGTGACAACAGCAATTTCCTTCTTCAGCAGACTAGTGACAGAAAGACTGGATATGGTACTAAAGACTGAATATGGTACTTGGTGACATAGTCTAGTTGGGGTATTAGGGCATGGGATAGACTCGATGACCTTGGAGGTCTCTTCCAACCTAGTAATTCTGTGATTCTGTGATTCTGTGAAATGATGCTGTGATGAATCAGGGAACTGCTTTTATCTCTGTAAAGGGCATGCTTCATCTTAAAATGAAGTGGCAAAAGGAGGAACTGCTATGAAGAATCACACAGGGACAAGAACCACAGGTTGTTGGGCAAGAGCCTGCAAACCCTTTCTCAACCAAGTATTTCTCCAGTGGCTGGAGGCCAAGTATTTCTCCAGTGCTGATACCAACTGACTGGAAATGTGTGCACATACGGCCCAGCTTCCGTCAGGGGCATTTCCTGCAAACAAGGGTGCCAAGCGACATCTGAAAAGCTAAACCATGATTGTTTAATTCTGTAACCCCACGCCTAAGTAGGTGCTGACTTTGAGGAAGGATTAAACTTTCTAAAAACAAAATAACAAATTTTGATGGCAGCTCAATGACTAGACTCATTGAAACTTAAAATGCTCCAGTATGAACATTATCACTTTGGCCATAATGAATTATCCAGCACACAGCTGGATGGTGATGGGTGAGCAACTGGCTAAGGGATCAGGCACAGAGGGTAATAGTGAATGGGGTGACATCAGACTGGAGACCTGTCACCAGTAGGGTTCAGCAGGGCTCCATCTTAGGCCCAGTTGTCTTTAATATCTTCACTAAAAATCTGAACGAAAGACTCAAAAGAATATTAAGTAAGTTTAGAATACTAAATTGAGAGGAGCTATTGACCCCCTTGAGGGCAGAAAGATCCTGAAGAGAGGCCTCGACAAATTAGAGAGATTGGGCAATCACCAACAGTTTGAATTTTAACATAGCCGAGTGCCAGATTCTGCACTTAGGACAGGGAAATTCTGGTTCTGTGTATAGACTAGGGATGAAGATGCTGGAGAACAGCACTGCAGAAAGGGACCTGGAGTCCTGGTCAACACTGAATCTGAGTCAGCAGTGCCCTGGCAGCCAGGAGGGCCAACCATGTCCTGGGGGACACCAGGCAAAGCACCACAAGCCGGTCAAGGGAGGGGATTGTCCCACTCTGCTCTGCACTGGTGCGGCCTCACCTTGAAGATTGTGTGTACGCTTGGGTGTGAAAATATGAGAAGGATATAAAGCTATGAAAGTGTCCAAAGAAAGGCAATGAGGATGGTGAAGGGTCTGGATGGGAAGCTGTGTGAGGAGTGGCTGAGGTCACTTGGTCTGTTCAGCCTGGGAGACTGAGGGGAGACCTCATTGTGGTGTTCAACACCCTGGGAAGGGGAAGCAGAGGTGCAGGTGCTGACCACTAACAGGACTATAGAAAACTGCATGAAGCTGAGTCAGGGGAGGTTTAGGTTAGATATCAGGAAAAGGTTTTTCACCGAGAGGGTGATTGAGCACTGGGATAGGCTCCCCAAGGAACCGGTCACAGCACCAAGCCTGTCTGAGTTCAAAAACAATGCTTAAACGACTGAGTTCAAGTTGGACAATGTTCTCAGGGGCATGGCGTGATTTTTGGAGTCGTCCTGTACAAGGTCAGGAGCTGGACTCGATGATCCTGTTGGGTTCCTTCCAACTCAGCATATTCTGTGATTCTATGAAATGTGCCCCTTTTCCACCTGAGCGCGGACGCGGGGGTGCCTCCTGCCCCTGAGGGAAGCGCTGCTCCAGCCGCGCCCGGGGCTCCCGGCCGGCGCGTCCAGCGGGTGGGGGC
>WEIV01027808.1:4963-57762 GCA_013390005.1 Calyptomena viridis | reverse complement strand
CCTTCCTGTTTGGAAGGCTTGTTTTCTTCCCTGTTAAAGCAGGGTTCTCATCAGCTACCATTGTACCTGGTACTTCATGCTGCCAATTTAAAGGTTAGTAAAGAAAAGAACTCATTAAGCATTGAGTAGCTCTGAAGAGTCACAGACTCTTCGGCCAGAAGAAATTCACCAGATTCACAAAAAAACCACTCCCAAACCTAAATTCATGAAAATTATTTTGAAATGTCAGAAGCACCCACTCCTGCATTGGAAATTGATCTGGAAACTTCTTAGATAGGACAGATCAAGGTCTACAACACTGTTATAATAACTGATCAAGCTTCACTTTCTTGAACGTCATTTTTCCCATACTACCAAAGTTTACAGCTATCCTGCAGGTGACCACTTACAAACTTTTAATGCTCTTAACTTTCAGAATCAAGAAGCTTCCTCAAACCAGTCTGGCAGAAGTCCTTAACCNGAAACTTATTACTATAATAAGGCCACTTATTAGTAGTTCATTATCAATCAGGCAGAGAAACTTATTATTTGTAACCTTCGTTTTACTCTCCCACCCACTCTCCCGGAACAAACCTCCCAAAAGGTTGTGCCCAGGTCTCTGCCTTCGTCTGGCTNAACACATCATTTGCAAAACAAACAAGTCTCCATCCAGAAAGAGGCTTCTATCAGAATTGTGGCAAAGAAGACTGCAAAACACAGGAGGAAAAGAGTAGGTTTTAATGGGAAAGGGGTATGTTCTATTTAAAATGTACAAGTTCTTTGAATGACATATCTTGTGTTAACTCCATTAACCTGAGAGACCTGAAATATCTTTTTTCTGGTTCTATCGCTTAACAAAAATTTCAGCTGCATCATAACAGTTAACAGTCACAATGAATTTATAGTACAGACACATTTTTATTTTTATAATTTAAACACTTTTTAAGAATTAAATTCTTATAAAATGTGTTTATTCCACTTAATTCCCCTTACACTCATAACTATATTAATTTGTGTAGCTGGGTCTTGTATTGACATTTTATAGCTAGCACTGCAGAAATATATATGTTCAATGATAATGCAAACATTAAAAAACAGAAGCTAATTGCTCTTCCCTGAGTAGATGGGAGGGACGGAATTAGCAAATCAATGTTTATTTCCCAACTATAAATCTGAGTACTCCAGAGATTCTCAAGTAGCGCAGCACCCTCACTGAATTAAGTTTGCAGCACTCTGCACCTCCTAATTGATGAGCTGGACATTTTTCACGCTGCTTATTGAAACTGTTTCCTCAGACGCTGCATTTGTAAAATTTGTTCAAAGCTGACACATATGACTTTCACCTGGTCTCTTAGAATTTCTCTTTTGCTGCAATTCGTGAAACAAAGAACATCTTGGGGGCTTCATTGACACAGTCATGTTGATGATATGCGTGATAAAGGGGTGCAACATGTCAAGAACATTGCTTCCAATGACGTCAAGCTCTCATTTTCCAGCTGTCTCAGCCCTGACAGCTTTAAACTCCATGACTATAGGCTCTACCTGACTATATATCTTCCACTGCTGTGGGCATTTAACTTGAGGAGATGGATGAAGAGAGAAGGGGAAGGTAAAGAAAGAGCTACTGTTCTGTCAAAGACATCACCAAGATTTACAGGACGAACTTTAGTGTTGAAGCTAGTAACATTATCTGAAAAGTACCACACCCAACCAGACCCTAAAGACAGCGTGAGATTTGTGTTCGGAGCCTCTATCCATACTCTGAATCAAAAATGTCTCAGTTGAAGCCAGGCTCTTTATTAAGTTGATTTATGGACACAAGCTCATTACTTGTGTTCACATTAGTACTACTCTGGAGTTCACCAGCAACATTTATCCCACTTTATCTGAGGTGGAATGAGGAGATCTGGTAATTACTGCTCATATATTTTTAAACGTGGTCATCAATATCCTCTACAATGACTCCACATTTGTCTACTCTAGACACTAACAAAACAGCAGATGTCAGCTTCATCTTTTATTCCATGCTTTTGCTTGAAAACACAAAACCTACCTCAGCTTCCTCTTACCTATACCAGGAAAACTGCAGTTTGCCAATTCATTAGCCTATCTTCTTAAAAAAGTAAAAAAACTTTTACCTGAGCTCTACTGTACTGACATACACTTAGTTACTATCAGTCACATTTGGGAGAATATAATGCTTTCACAGTTTAAATTCTTAAAAACCAAAATAACAGAAAAACCCCACAGGCAGGAGTACTATTAAAGAGTCTGAACTGGACTCTTAACAACATGTGTTGACCATGTGTCTAAACGACACAGTCTATCAGCATTGATGGAATGTGATTCTGTGAGTGGTATTTGCGAACCCTGCCTGAGGCATGTGCTGACATCTGTTAATGGATACGGAGAACAATGCCCTATCTGCAGAAAGGTCTTGCTTCTCACACTCACAAAATGAAAGAAAAGAACATTTGCCCAACAAGCATATTGACCTGCACACTGAGTAACAGAGATAAACAGCAGTTTCCACAAGGAAGTGCATATATAGAACAAGTCAGCTTTGCAAATTTGTTTTCTCACTAATATATTAAAAACAGAGTGATGGCTACCTTATATAAACTGAAATTTCCATCTCTTAAATACTCTCAAGGGAAAAAAAAAAGGCACTGAATTAATTTGCATTAGTAAATATATATGGGCAGCATTTGAGAAGAAACATACACTTCAATAAAATTGTCTATCTGTTGCATATACCTACACTTGCTGTTTTACAGAAAAGCTTCTGACATTAAGTTATAGCTGTTTATTATTAAATCAATCTGTCAACAAAATTAATTTAAAATATTTTGTTATCAAATTAGAATTTGGAGACTCAGACACCCTAATAACTTGTAACTGGTAAAATCTACAGCTTAATTTCTCAAAATGCAGGAGTATAAAATGAAACTAATCCTCAAGATGTTTCACAGTATTTTTATGTTTAATAAACTGTGTATATTTTAAAAAGCTCTGGTCATAACCCACATCCTTCAACTAAAAGTAATGAATCCAGACATAATATAAAAATGAGGAAAACGTAGCGGGGTGGGGGGAGAAAGCACCACAGACCCACACAAACATACCCAGAAACATAAGAAGTTGCAGAATGAAACCGCAACCTGCTATGAACATGAATAATCTATACATTCAAATACATTAATAAAAGCAATTTGAACTCATTAACATCAAACCCAAGTTAGAATAGCTATACAAGAACTTCAGTTTATTTGCAGACCATTCGCTATCTGAAAAGTGGGCTTCAATCAATGGACTTACTTCTTGCTATGTAATTGTCTTGTGTCTATTTAAGAGATCCGTAGAGAAAGTACTTTCTTTCCTGACAAGCAAACAGCATTTTAGAGAAAATTCTACAGACAGATCTAGTAAGTTAACCTTGTTCTTCCTACCTTTCCCTATTAGTCTCTCTCTTACGCTAGGCAAACTAGCAAAAGAACAACTGGAGTTTCAAATTACACACTGCAGGAGCACCAAATAGCACAAATATTATTAATTGTAGACATTTTTTCTTTTCAAAAAAAAAAAAAGATGTAATTTCTAGAAGTAATTTCTTCTAAAGTCTTAAAGCACATGGACTATAGATCTTGATACACACTGTCTCTGAAGAACAGGATTCAAAACAGTTTTTCAGCTTAAGATATCTATCTTAAGCTTTGTGTATCATATGAACAAGATAGGTCCTGATCTGAATCAGTTTCTCTTGTTTACAAATACGATCTGAAAAGCTTTTCAATATCAAATGCCAATTAGTCTCTAAAACACCTAAGAAATTACAAAGATTATTACCTTACAGGCAACAATTTTTTTTTTAACTGAATGAGATTGACAAACCATGGAATTTCAATGCAGCTTCCCTATTACTCCGCTCATCCTTTTTCAAATTATGAAAATCCCATAACATAATGGTTCTTATTACAGAGTTTTGGAATTCCTATTTCTTTAAGAATGACAGAAACAGTTTTTCAATATGTACAAATAAAGTTTGAATTGATAAAAGGTGCAAACCCTGCTCATTTACTTTTATATATATGTGTAAGTTACTCACTTAGGAGAAAACAGAAAAAAAAATGCACTACGCTCATATCAATCAGAAATTACAGAAAGGTAAAATTGAAGCTATTCCCTTAATTTCTCTATTGCATTTTTCTTAAAAGTGTTTCCAAATTAATCTTAAATGAATTCTAATCTTCAACCTGTACTGAAATTGATTCATTCACAACTGAATTACGATCTTGTCTGCATAAAACATAATAACTATTTTTCAAAGTACAGACTTTTTCGAAGTATTATTTTTCAAAGGTTTAGAATAAGAAGCAGAGAATGTCACAGACAAACTAAACCAAATATTTTTTTCCCCTGCCCTCCCTTTTTCTTCCTACTTAC
Source organism: Calyptomena viridis (assembly GCA_013390005.1). Taxonomy (NCBI): domain Eukaryota; kingdom Metazoa; phylum Chordata; class Aves; order Passeriformes; family Eurylaimidae; genus Calyptomena; species Calyptomena viridis. The sequence goes on along the minus strand of WEIV01027808.1, from coordinate 53,340 downwards.
TACAAAGACACCAGAAGGCAGGTGTGAGGAAGGGACTGTGCAGGTATGGCATGAATCATTGCTATCTATTAGGAGGTCTTTACATTCCTTACATGTTAAAAATTAATTACTGAGCATATAAACTATTTCTTTCATTCTTACTCTTAAATACTAGTTTAGCATTAAATACACAAAACAAACCCTAAAACTCAAGAATTAAGGGTTCATAGCTTAAGCAGATAGTTGGAGCATAAACACAAAATCTGAGGCTAAAGAGCATATACAATTTAGATCAATTGTGTGGGCAAAATCTCAGTTACAGAGATCAATGTGAAAATCAAGTCATCCTGGGCCAGAGCAAACTCCCATCAAGACCAACAAAATACTCACCACACAAGATATCCACACTACATTAAATAATAGCCATTCCTCCCCAGCACATTCTTACAATCACCACCAATCTTTCTAACAGTCAAGAGGGTTTGGGCTCTTTGCTTAGTCTTAACTAGTTGGTTGGATCCTTTTTTCAAGACCTGGAAACTATTGGAATTTAGTGCACTACAGTCTGTGGACACTGAGCTGTACAGCCTGGTTGCCAAATGGAAAAGTACCTGCTCCTTTGCATTTATGGGCCTTACAATTTCTACCAGGCATTCAAATTGTACTGTGATTGTCAAAGCAGAGAAAGTAGTCTATAATCTATGACGGTGCATTGTTGAAGACTAAAAATGCCTAACCAAATGCAGAAGTCCTCAAATGATAACCAATTGAACATTTTCACCTTTGCTACCTACAATAGTCAAAGGCAAGAGTATACCTCATCAACACCTGAGAGACAAGATTCCTTTTTGAAGACAAATTTACTCATAGGATAAAATGTAAATCTTTATTTCCATTATTCCATTAATGGAAATATCCATTATCATAATTTTGACAAAAATAAGCATTTATGTAAAAGAAATACATTAAAATATCTGTTTAAACGCACCTCACCAGCTCTCCAAGGAGTTTTCTACATAAAAAAAAGCCTAGACAAAAGAAGGCTGCCTAGTTTTGTACTGTCTGTAATATAAGTAGCTAAGGATTGACTGAAACAGAATTCAGATCTCAAGATTTGTCCTTTTGTCTTGTATGTTCTGACTCATAACAAAAATTATACAACTGAAAAATCTTACACTGCACTTAGAAGACATTTTAGACTTTTATATTGTCCAGCTTGTCCTGTGCTTTTCAAAGATGCATACTTCATAATCCATTTTTTTTTAGTGTCCAAGTTCAGGGGCAATATCTACATATTTTTCACTTTAAGGACACTGAACCACGTGATGCAGAAAGAAAAGAAAAACACTCACTTCTTATCAGATATGTCTATAATATACATATATATAAACAAAGTGAATACAGAACACACAAAAAGACTCCAACATTCCCAACAAACAACTCAACAATTTTCTCCTGTCTGCACAGACTGGTTAAGTCTCTGACCGATCTCTGTGGTCCAGGAAGGTGGCAGCTGCCCCCCGTAAGGGTGGGCGGCAGTCCAGAGCTCCTTCGCAGCTAGACGAGGGGAAGGGGAAAAAACCAGTCTCACGAGGACAAAAACCTCTTCGGAAGGGGAGGCAGAGGAAGGAAAAACCTTTGGATCTGAAAGCTGTCCCGCCAAAGGAGCTGGCGTGATCCAGACGGACGGACCGAGCAGCTGTGGAGGCACAGAGAGAACAGAGTGAGCCGCCTTCTCCTCCAAAGGTCGGTGGAAAAGGTTCCCGCGCTCTTCCCCGAGCCGGAAACACCTCCTCGGCTGCTCACACGCGCTCCTGCTCCTGGGCGCTGCTGGCTCGGCTCGGCTCCTGCGGGACCACGGCAGGGGCAGCGGCGTTGCCATGACGATCCCACTGCTAAAACTGGGCCGGTGAGAGACACCAGGCATGGCCGGCCCTTCCCCCCTCCTTCTTCCTCTTGAACACTCAGGGGCAGAGCAGCCCTGGGGCATCCTCGGTATGGAGGGTGAGGAGCCGGCACCAGCCCGGCCACGCAGCTCGGCAGAAACCTCTCTCCGGCACAGGGCGGCCCCGGCCCGGGGTGTGCACAAAGGGACGGACCCACCGAGGAACAGTGACAGCCCCGAGCGCGCTCCAGCCATCCTGCCCCCTCCCCCGCCCCAGCTTGGGGTCATGGAAAAAATTCTCCCACAAAAGGGGAACCCGAAAAAAAGAAAATACAATCAAACTATAACATTAGAGGCACTCTTTTGTTGCTCAGGCTTCTTAAGGTTTTTGAGAGGTTATCTATGCCCAAAGATGTGTCGCAAAAACGTTTACAGTGAACTAAACATAACCAAACTCGGTTTACACCTGTTTTTCCTACCACAAAGCAGGAAACATTCGTAGAGAACCCCACTGCCTTCCCTCAAATGAGAAATCCCCCAAATTATGCTTTCTAAGCTCCCAGGAGCAAAGGGTAATTTAAAGCTTTGGAGTTCACCAAAGTTGTAAACAATATGCTGCAGATGGGGATCATATGCTTTTGTTTTCTAATTTTTCCATTCATCAATTATGTGGGGAAAAAAGCCCCAACGAACTTAATTGTTTTGTACATTAAATAGGTCAAACTAAATACAAGTCGTGGGTTTAAATACATTACAAATAAGTTTTAATTTATTAAGACTCTAAGTATAGTAATGCAACTATCAACTTTAGCTTTTACATCAAAAAACCAAAGCAGACTGAACTTTCCAAATCCTTTAAAAAAAGGTTAACAGCTCCTTGAATTAGAAAAAGAAATAAGCCAACAGAAAATTACTGCCTTTTACTAAACTATTATACTGTTTTTGTTGAGTTGCTGAATCAAGATGTTTAACTATTTTTTTCCATTTCATTAGTCATTTTGCCTGAATTTATAAACTAGTTCTGTTAATGATCAAGCATTCTCAGCTTTTTAGTACATTTCTCCCTTACACTTTTGCAGTTTTTAACTCTGGCATTTAAATGCTCTTAAATATATGCTAAAAGATTTTTGTTAGATTACAGAATGGTCTGAGTAACAATTTACGAATATTTAATCTTTATTTAAATCATAGCTATGTAAAAAAACACATCCTGACACCACAGTTTCAAAGTTCCTAAAAGGTTACAGACATGTGACTATTAAGGTCCCGTGTTCTAATAAGCAGTTCTTTTCAAGACAGCAATTAAGCTGATGCTTTAGAATTAAGCACATACTAAGCCAAAGGACTTAGATAAATGGTAAAATACTTTCCTGAAACAAGATCTAACTGCACAGAAAACACTCAACAAAGCAGTGAATCTGCATGGACTAAATGTAAAATTATTCATTATTATGCTGATGTCAGAGGAAAACAACCCCAGCCAAAGAAGAATGTGTGAACACAGCATTTTATGATATGAAACATGATAACAAGTAACTTCATACTGAGAATCATTCATTACCAATATTATTACAGTAACTTCTCTTAATGCCTTTAATTATTTTGTCTCCGTGAAACTGAACTACACATATCTTAGTAGTCAATATTTAACTCTTAATCCACAGAGGGAAAGGGTTAAAAAGCTTTTACCTTAATGAGTGGGCACCTTGTATAGCAAAAATTTAAAAAAAGAGAAGTTCTTACTGGGATTAACATTTTGAATGTGGGGTTTTTTGTCCATTAGAAGGTCATGACATTACGATCACTATCTCCACACTAAGCAAGATAAAAAACTACCTGAGACTTTCATCAATACCCTACCATTGATTTTACCAGTAATCTGAACGTAGGTGGCAGCACGTAATTCCTGTGTGTTCAAACGTTAAACCTTAATTCACTTCACTGATGTAATTTTCTCGATTTTATGTGCTGAGACAATGCTCTTGATTAAATACCCAGACAGCAAAAGACTAAAAAGGCTATTGACTCCACTGGTTTGTATCAGTTATGTATGTGTGTGTTGCACAGAAACACATTGTCTGTTCAAAAGTGTGTGTGCTCATAACACAGGGGTATGGAATAGCCACTCTCCTTCATACACTACAAATCAGTAAACTTTTGTTAAGGCTAATTGAAACTTGTTCTTCCTTTCAAAATCAATTATTCTAAACTTCTCAACCTGAAACATGGAGATCATTTTCCAGAGCAGCACAACAGAAAAATGACTTCTTAATACGTTGGGGTTGATTGGCTAAACATTGTTTCACTCATTTCTATATTCTTAAAATTGGATGTTTTTATCTGCTGAACATTGTTACTTAAATTCTTCAAAGCATATAAAATGCAAGAACCTCCATTCTGCTGTCTAACACTACAAAAAACAGCCTCTGTTCCCAAAATTTTATTAAAGTGCAGTGGTAGCCAGATTACATAGCTACAAAACTGCCACTTAGCAAGCTGAGTTCTTCCATCAACAAATACAGAAAAAGAATCATCTTGACATCAATAATTACTTTGAAGAATAGATTAAATTGGTGTAAAACTCCCAGATTGTCCCCAAAAGAAATTCTTATATTCATTAATAATTGAAGGAATCCGTATTTGGAAAAAAAACCAAAACCAAAAAAAAACAAAAACAAACAAAAAAACGGAAAAAAAAACAAAACAAACAAACAAAACCAACAACAAAAAAAAGAAAACAAAAACAATTCTTTAAACCTTTTTCGTATCCCATACTAATTTTTATGCTACAGAAATATTAAGAAATGTACATTAATAGTAATCATTTCGATATCAGGTAGATTTGGGAGTAGCTAAGCAGAGCAGCATCAAAGCAGAACAGCATCAGTTGTGTACAAAAATAATATGGGAAAAACAGAATTAATGACTGAAGCCAGCTGCAGGTAGAAAAAGCATATTGCCACTTAAAAACACCAAGGTTCATCATGACACCCCCAAGCTGTATATTTGATTACATAGCCGACTGTTTAAATATAGATGTTTATGTATAGAAATTAATGTTACCGATAAAAATACAGAATTAGGTACACACTTACAAACACATGCATGGCAATAGAATGTCTACAATTTCATGCTGTACCCTACAAACTTAAACTCTATCTATTGCCTAGGCTAGTAAGCTTTCTCTTTTAAACAACAGCTCATGTCTTTCAGAATCAGAGTAATATAAATAGAGCATGAACACAACCAAGCACTTCAATAAAAGAGAAGAGAATCTTAATGACAACAGGTGGAGCAAAACAGGTACTACTCAAATACTTGTTGATAGGATTCAAGAATGCTCAAGTCCATCTGATGCTTAGGGCCACAGGAGAAATCAGCAGAGACCTAACCTAGCTAATTGTCTTCCTTGATTGTGATGGTTCTGATTAGAAGAATAATCAGCTCTCAGCAGCCCTTAGGCAAAAATGCCAACTGAGGGCTCTTTTTTTTTTTTATCTCATGATGGTACACTGCAGAATGTATGCCAGATCACATCATTAAATCACTCTTCTAAATATTAAAGGGGTTCCTATATAAACAAAGCCAGTAATTCCCTTTGTAATTAGCTTGAACATTCTCCTTCTGTCATGTTGAGACTGCATTCATATCTATTAAAAATGCTGACCCTCAGTTTTTCTTGGGTATGGAGAACCAGTCACACCTTGTAACTGAAACACAAGAGCTGTACAATTCCAGGAGTCCCTGAACCAGCCAAAGGTTATCTAATGTTTCATTAAATTATTAAGAGCTGGATGCATATGACACAAAATTAATTTGAATTCTTTTTAGTGTTGTTTTGACTGATTTTATTTAAATATGTCCATCCACAATAAAACACCCATTTTCCTTTCTCTAATTGACCACATCATCTCTACCACATTTTTCAGTACATGATTTACATTCCCAGTCACCAGGAAAACTTCAAGATATATTCAAACAGATTTCATACTACATTTTCTCAGTAGTTCTCTCCTCTGTATTCTGATACTTTTGGTTTCTGACTACAGTAATTTCATTCTTCCATTAGTCACTTGATACTGTAAAAAGAAACCCGTTTAGTATTCATTTGAATTCAAAGTAATATGTATTGACAATTACATTCCCAGGCTCGTAATTTTAAGATACACATCTTGGCACCATATTTGCACCTGGTAGATTAGCTGATTTAATAACTTCCAAAACACTTAAGCATATCACACACAGAAAGCTTAAAAGCAAAGGAAAAACAGAGCTCAAACCAGCTTTTCATAATGATCTGGGTTTCATACACATAGAAGGAAAGAACAGCTTTCAGTGTTTCAGTTATGTAAGGAGACCTAGGCATCCCTCCACTGCTGACTGAAAAAGCAGACCAAAAGCATATCTTCAAAACAATTATCTACAATGGGATACCAGCCATTTTATAAGGGAAAGATCTGATTTTTCACATCCTCCCTTTAAGAATGTCCACATTAATAAAATTAAATACCTCATGGACAACAAGGTATAAATATCAGAATAGCAAAAAAAAATTAAAATCAACAGTCACTAAATACACTTGACACCTGAAGGTAATTACATGTACAGGAATCCTGACAGGAGCAACTTCTCCTGTGCCCATTTTGAGCTATCTGTCTTTTAGAAAGTTCGCCAAAAGAATGTGTCAAACTGAAAGGACAACCAAAATATGCAATAAACACATCCATATTTTAGCCTCTGACTCTTGAAAGCTGGCACATTTTTTACATTCTTTGTGTCAGGATAACCAAGAATCAGCTAGCTGTGTGTACCTACGCCCAGACGCGCTCACACTGCTAATGGGTCTTGTCCAGGGGGAGATGTGCAGAACCCTTACATTTACAGCTTCAAACATGCTGCCAGAAATCATTTAACCAAAGAAGGAATGAGTAAATGTGTGAAAGAGCTTACTGCGGACCTAGTTTATAGACCATCTACATGTCAGGAGACCATATGGCTTTGCCAAATAGAAATTTTTCTTGAAACAGTAACTGTCCCCAACTCTCAGAATGCTGCGTAAGTACTGAAAAAGAAGCACTTTTTTCCCACCCAACTCCCCATAGCTGTCTCTGCTGAACACTGTAGCTGGAGGTCAAAGTATTCAAGAGACAGGAACTTTTTCAGATGGTTCAGTGTGAGCTGCTCATTTCACCCAGACTGCTAATGAACTGTAAACCCAACATTTTGGTTCAGTTAACACTGGCATTCCAGCTCCTATAATATGTGAGAACACTGACTTACTGAAGCAGAAGCTCTGGTTTTGACTCTTTTAACATTTAGCACCCCCATAATTTTGTTTTGCTAGCGGGATTTTCCATTCCTTTTTAATGCATATATATACACATGCACCTCCTACATATTACCTTAGGTTAACATACATATATATATATACACACACACATATATATATATATATACACACACATATATATTACTCCAACTACTCTTCTGATATGATATCCAGTAAGCCACTCAACAATACCGTAGTTAGAAACAATACCTAATTAAACAAACTTTGCATTGCATTACTTTTTTTAATTTGTTAACTTTCTTGATGCCTGCTGGTTTACACTGGTATGACTGATAGCAGAAGTCAAGAACATTGTCTGTGCTCCTACAAAGTCTGGCCATTGCCAGAATCTCAGACAGCTCAAGTTCTTGCTCCTCTATCACCTGGTTTCCAGCCTCCACAGAGATGCTGGTGGACCTCTTACGCAAAAAGCAGTATGCAGTAGTAGAAGCAGATAGTGGAAGAGCCAGCTGCTTTCAGAACTGCCACGTAGCTAGGAAAGGTTTGTCTGAACATGCAAATCATGAAGTTGCACTTTTCAAGGTTTTTTCAAGCTGTAGAAGCACGTGCTCAATCTCTGTTTCAGCTAAAAGACACATCCCAGACCTTTCAGTACCCATTAGGACTGCAGAAAATTTAAACATCCTCTTGGTACAAATAGTAAAAATCTCAGTGTAAACAAATGTTCCTATGAGCTTAACCAAACCCCAAGTAGTCTCACACAGAGGTCAGTGTGGAAGAGTTGCCTTACTTACTACAACTTCAGGAAACAACTTAAGATTTTGCAGTCTAAATCCCCCCTGTCAGTAAGCCTTAGATTTACATCACCAATGTGCTGCAGAGACAGTTTGGATTGGGCTAGTATCTACAAAACTACTCCATTTCTGTTTCCAGCCTGCGCTGATGGATTTTGCAGATCAGCATCAAACATTTTCATTTACAGTCAGCAGAATACCTGTGTTGAGTTCTACTGTTTCACTATTTGCAGTTAGGGGCTATAAAATACTGTGCACTAATCTTAGCATAGAGACAATAGTTCCACACTTTTCTCTGTTTTCGTCTAAGTCTTTGACAAGTCAAGTCTGTTATTGTCCATCCAGATGACGTTCTCCAGAGCAGACCTCATTTGACTTAAACACAGCTCCTTGCCCATGCTTAAACATTTCTCTTTTCTTTCCTTGCTTAAACACAGCAGGAAAGATAAGAAGACAGAAGACAGCTTTTTAGGCTCTGCCCCTCTAACTTACCAACTAAGAAAGAGCAAAGCCCTTCCCTACACCTACAGACTTCTCAGCAGGATCTTGAATGCACTTTTTAGCTACTTGGGACCCGACTACATATCACACTGAGTGAGACCCATGTGTCACAGCACACCGATGGGATTGTTAACACAGGGGGTCCCTGCTACCCTGTTTTCTCCTGCAAAAAAGCTAATTTCTGCACAATTTTGACAAAAAAAGAGAGAAGCTCATCAAGGCATTTTGAGACACTGGAGGAGCAGAATGCATTAATAAACACACAAAGTTAGACCCTGCTTTGACTATCCACATTACTTCCTTGTTCATTGTAGCTGGCAACAAAGATGTCTCTCCATGAGAGAAGACAAGGCACTGAGCAGTAAATAAGAAATCTGGACAAACATAGTCCAGTGTTGGCCACATAAGAGATTTCCTGTGTGCAATTCTACCTCAAGTTTTCCTTGGTAAAACAGCATTATTTCACTGCTGTGGGAAAATAACTACTGACAACTGAGTCATTTGGATACTATGAGGATGCATAAATATCCAATTAGGAAGATGAGAGGAGTAGTACGTCCAACTTTCAGATTTATCTGCTATTCCTTCAATTTCAACACTCAGTTTTGTTTTCTGCAATGAAATTTGAGCAGCTGCACAGGCAGGAAACTTTCCAACAGCAGGAGTAGCTTCTGCCACCTGAACTTCACCCAAATCTCATCATAGAGTCAGAAGATACAGAGGCTTACACAAGGCCATTTCCTTGCTGAAGCCGTCACCACAGGAATCAGCTGGGAAGAACTAGCTGTAGTATGTAGGACGAATAAACATGGAAACATTATTGCTGTGCAAGTAATTTCTAGGCTTGGGATAGGGGAAATGTTTAACTCTCATAATTTAATTAATACTTCTTAAAATTTAATTTTTTTTTTAAATGCTGAAATAACTATTTTACCTTTTGCAACTGTCTTCCCTAAAACTATTCAATGAATTTGAACATTGCTTTATGAATACCACATGAATCTGATTTTTAATTATTATTTTAATAAAAAAAAAAGCTGAAAACCAGAACTCAGTGAAACTCAATTTAATTTTTGTTCTCTCTTGATAAATTCTAAACAGATGCTTCAGGAACCAAACATAACTGAAGCCAGTTTTTTTTACAAGAGACAAAAGTCCCCTCATACAAATGAAGAAACAACAAACTAATATTCAGGATCCATGTTAGTGTGTGAACACAACACATAAAATGAGAAATGAGAAGATAGAACATTATGTTAACAGAGAACTAAAACTTGCTGTCACAGAGATTGGTTTCAGCTGGGCAAGGGCTCAGAAGTCAAAAGGAGTCCAAAGGATCCTCTTTCTCCATGCCTGGTTCTGCACCGTGTTTCACCCCAGAATACCCGGGGCTTACCTGTCCTCCAGCTGCCTTCCTGCTTCAGGGCTAGGGCAGCAGCCTTCTCTTCCACTCCCTCCACACCCCCCCACTGTGGCTGTAGCTCGATGGCTGGAATTCAGCCGGCAGAACAGCACTGCTTGGTGGGCAGGATGAATCGCAGGGGAATCCTTGCTACTTCCCTGCAGACTGTATCAGGACTCAAGGACGTGCTTGCCAAATCTATGTCACCAGGGATATGCAGCACTTGGCAGCTCTGCCTAGAGACCTGCCTGGAAGAGTTTCTTTCCCCTTTAACCTATTTTATTACTATTACTGTATTTTGTTTTTAATAACTGCATAATGTTTTGTTTAGGCACTTCATAGGCCTGCTGACACACTGTAAAGTCTCAAGTGTGCACACTGATGAAATGCCTCAGGGAGCTAGTTTGCAGAACATGAGATTACATTGGCATTGTATTTTAATTCCTAATGTGTTTGCACATTTGAGAATTAGAAAGAAAATCAAATGTTTCAGAGAACAAGTTTCATCAGGCAGTGAGGGGAAAAAAGTAAGTAAAAAAAAATTCTTTTTATTTTGAGGGACAGCAAATCCCAATCCAAGGAAGAAATGCATCAGAGAGGTGGGTGACAACTGGCAGTGAAGGAACATACTGGAATTTGCCTTTAGTGGATGCATACGTAGCATCAGCTGCCAAATGTCAATGAGTGCACCTGTGTACTTTACAGGGAAAACAAATGGGACACAACAGAGAGGAACAGTAACTACCCTACATCCAATGGCCAAAGTCATTCTGACATCCTTTTCTGATTGATCTCATACCCTGATCTTTCAGGTTGCCATCTTACTTCCAACCTGTGAAAAAATTCATGAGAATTCATGAGACAATTCATGGAACAGATCTGGATGTTAAGAGTATGAAATTATCATAGAGCATGCATTCTCCAATTTCTAAACACATGTGCTACACCAGTAAATGACACCTTCTATATTTCTTTTTCTCTGTCTTTACTAGGCTTCTAACAACATACTGCTCCTTCATTCATGCTATAAACTGCATCTCAGCAACATAAGAAGCCTGGGCTCTGGTGAGACTGGCCTGCCAATTCAATGCCTCTGAACAGAATTATATCCAATAAGCAATTACAGCTAGGCATGGCCCTTTTCTGCCAATCAGACAAGACAGAGACCTTTTCCTACCCTCATTTAACTTCCTGCCTGTTACAAGGTAAAAGGATTGATTTATAAAGAACTAAGAGTGTATCTGCTTTTTGACTTAGCATCTGCTTTCTACATATTGATGAGACAAGGAAAAACCTGAAAGTGGATGAAAGAAGGAACCACTGTTGGAAGAGGTTGTGGACTCCATCCATTTTTTGCTCTGCCTTCTACTACTGCTTGCTGACTATTTTTGCCCATAAGAATGTGCAAACTATCCCTAAGTGCAAAATGGATATAGCACAAATAGATTTTTAACATCATAGAGACATATTGTATGAATAATGAGTTTCAGTTGCAGCCTGTCACACAGAAAGAATATCATTGTAACTGATTTTTCAAAAAGTTGACCAACATATAATTCAGCACAGGAAAAATACAAATAATAACATCTACTCTTGATATCATCTTCCTGTGCATTTTTAAGAAATTATTTGCAGGAGAAAATAGTGTTTGAAGTTACAATGAATCATATTCCCCTTACAATTAACTGTGATAACTTCAAATGAAGAACTGGAATCATATTGCCCATGTAATCTTTATTGCCAGCTAAATCCAAGTTCTTCTGAAAGAGGTTGTTTATTGGTATGAAACACTCCAGAAAAAGTAGCAGATCCATCTGAATATCTTCAGTCTTTAAATTTCCAGCTATCTAGATCCTTCACAGCCTATTTCTAAACTCAGACAAATCATTACTCAAAGTGAGAATGGTAAGAAACATTATTTGATTCTGACCAGTTCACAAGCTATGCACAATAGACACCAATTTATTCTCAGTCAAAGATGTAGTCGTTATACATAGTTATGGACACTATTTTCCTGTGACTAATCATTCAAGCTGTTCAGTAGAATTGGGTGACTACTGTAATCTCTGAGTTACCTAAGGTAAGAGGCAAGCAAATACTATGAGTAATAGAAAAATCTGGGTAACATACCACAGGATGTTTTACTTCAATATATCCACTTGGGTTCATAAAGTCCCACCAGATATGCATTAGCACGACTTTGTCAGCCCTGCATGGGCTCCAGAGGCACTCAGCAGGTGCTATATCCACCTCTCAGGTCTTAGACACATGAGATAAACTTGAATGCAGGACAAGTGGGTTTTTTCTAGCTTTCAGCCCCTTGGTAGCTTATGGTTTTAAGTACTGCCTAGCCTCCCTCCCTCTCCACTCCAGAAGAAAATCCTCAAACCCAGTGTGGTAACAATAGCCCAGGGTAGCACAGCTTCTCATCAGCCTCCCTATCCTGCAGTCCAGCACAGATCACCTGCTGCCATGCACTGCTCACGGTATTGCACTGAGTAACTGGGTAACTATGACCCACCCAGCTTCAACACCAGGAGAGACACACTTCCCTCTCTTAGCCCCTGCACCTGTCAGAGCCCCCCACAAAGAAGAGGACATCCCAGGACCACGCCAGATGCTTCTGGCCTTGCTGCCATCCAAGTAATCCCACACCGGCCCCTCGCTCATGATACAGCTGAGAAGTGTCTTGCCACTGAAAAGTGTATTAAGTGATGACAGAATCCAGGCCACCTTCTTCGGCAGAAGGCTACAGTAACAATCAATCAATTTAAAGCACAACAGACATTAAACAAATATAGCAATAAGCTAATTTACTGATTTAATCAAGCTGATTTGTAAAATGTCAATAATCTAATACAGGCAATACTTTTAAATAACCATCTAACTTACTCAATGGCTCCTGCAATATTGTAGATTCAAAGAGAGTTAAACTGAGTTCTGAATTTCCCACTAAATACTTAGAGGTTTGCAAAAAGGGTAGAAATGAAAAAGGAATTTTCTGCCTCTGAATACACAGATTCCACTGTGTCCTAAATACTGTAACCTCTTGATCAATTATTTCCTGCAACTTTTCAAAACATTCTTTTTTAGATTTGACTTGATATGCCTTGGGTATATCAGGTGAGCAATAAAACTACAGTAATTGTACTTCATGCTGAAGACCTTAACTGCATGCAATTATTTGACCAGGCAAAGACATGGGCATTTTAGATGCACATTATAAGCTTTTGGCTGAAGCACCAAGTCTTGCATTGAAGAATGTAGCAAATAAACAAAAAATAAAACATCTGCTCCACTGATGAGCTGGTGTTAGTACTGTAAATTCAATTGCAAACTTTGTTCCAAGCAAGCCACCCACAACGCTGCATAAAGAACAACAATTTAATACAGAAGGTCTGAACCTGTTTCCATTAATACACTGGGAATTCTACCACTATCTTAAACAAGATTTCAGAAAATCTCTGCTTCTTGGCTGCAGATTAAGAAATAAAATAGTTTAAAAAAAAAATCAGCACCTGGGTAGCTGGACCCTTAGTTTAGATTTTTCTGAGGAGTCTCACGTGTGCTTTTAAAGCTCTCCTTTTTGCAAGTTTAGAGTAGCCTCTGGCCACTTCACAAAACAAAAAACCTTCTGTTTCCACCATGACAGCTTCAAGAAAAGTAAAGCAGAAAACCAACAGAACCTAAGGAGTTCATTCAAAACAGCTGGGCACTAACACTGTGCCTGAAAAAAAAGCCCAGTCTCCTTAAAAAAATACAAGGAAGTATTCATACTGAATTGCTTCCCTTAAGGAGTGGTCCCCTTTCTGTATCTTTGAGACTTACTGTTGCTTTTAATTGTATGACCTTGCTCTTAACAATCCCAAAAGCTTCTTCCCAGCCAAAAATTTCAGAAATTGATTGAATACCTCTTAAATCACTGTGCAGCAAGGAAATAGATTAAGCTAAAAATATGTTTTCTAGAAAGGCATTTGGAAATAAAATCTCTGAGGCTTAACACTGCAGACAGTGCAAGAATACAATATTGGTATATAACAGAACAGTAGTCAACAGAATGACTAGATAACATGGCTGAGAAAACTCGTGCCAGAATTCATCTATGAATGATATTGCTGGATAGGTTTCCCCACACAACAGATGAGTAATATATTTTACATAGTTTTATATATATCCAGAAACCTCTACACATCCCATTTTCTTTTGCCTTTTGAAGAAGGGGGAGGGAAGCAACAGAAAGGAAAAGACAGCAAGAGACTTTAATCTGAAAATGCTACAATTATGCATGACTCATGAACTCTTTTAAAAGTATAAGGATGCAGTTATTGAGCTATATATCTGGGAACAAAGTGTTTAGCTGGCAAATCTCTTCTAAGCACAACAGTAATTTTCTCATGCAGGGTTCACCTTTAGTAAAGCTGCAAGCAGGATGGAGTTTCAGTGTAAAGAAAAGTTACTCAAAGCAATACATAAAATTTAAAGAGCACTGAAGAACTTTAAGTACGAAAAGCTTTTAAGATACAGTAGAAGCAATTATTTGCTGATACAGCATCAGAAGGAAATTTATTACACCCAATTTCACTGAGAGACAAATAAGAAGCACTCGTGCACTGGAGCAAGTTACCACAAAGTATTTTGGCCCTAGCTTTGCTGTAGTTTTCCACTCCCTGCCTGGTACATAATTTCAATTCTTGACTGAAATAATAAAGCGATACAATTCAGGCTTCCACCACACTCACAACTGTCCTAAATTTGGAAAGAAAAGTTGCTGCAGGTTGCATCTCCTCAACCAGACTGAAACAAATTTCAGCTGAAATAAACCTCCTTCCTCAATATCTCAATTGTAATTGCTTTACACACAAAAGGAATGTAAACCAAAGAGATAAACATCTGGAGAACAGTTTACTACTTCTCATTCCAAGCTCTTTCGTTTAAGGGGCGGGCAGTATTTCATGGCCACCTGTGTCCCCCAAACTGAGGGATGTTATCTGTAAAACTCTTTTGTCTTTAATGTGAATTCATGGAGCTGTGGGCAGAACAGCACTGAAAGGTTTATATCTATGAACCAAACATAACCTACCCATGTTTTCTTCAGTGACCATTTTATACTACACATTTTTTCTTTCCATCAGGCTGGTATTTTCACAAGACAACCAGGCAACTACATGTGTCCTGTCCTAAACACAGGAATACTGTTGAGCCTGTGAAGTTTTTAAAAATAAAACTCATATTTCTGCTAGCTTTGCTTCTATAGGCTGGCATAGTTTTATACAGGCTTAAAAAATACTCAGAAAAGAACTACCACTTCTCTCTATCCTGCTTTCTATGCCTCCAAAAATTTCTTTATCTTCTTTCTCCTCTTTAAAAAGAGAGAATGAAATGCAACAGATTTAAGATTCTCTAATGATAGCTACTTAAAACTGGAAACAAAACTTCTGGCAAAGAAATATCATTGAAGTATTCTTTCTGCAAACATGGCTTAACATGTTGGCCAAACTTGACTGTTCTCATGTCATAGTAATGAGAGGGAGAATTCAAATCACTCCAGCTGAAAGTATATGAAGCAGATAATCAAAATACTTATTTGACTTTGCTCCTAAGTAAATTCATCATAGGTTCTGAAAAAATTCACCAAAATCTTAATCATGTAGAGTTTCCATCAATTTCTATTCCTATTTTTATAAGGGGACTTCCACTTAACAAAACAATTTTGTACAAACACATGACCCTCACAGCTTGGGGACAGCAAAGAATGTAGAGAAAAACCAGACCAAGGTCATGACAAAACAGTCCTCCCAAATTCCAGGGGAAGGGAATGCATAGCCATTTTACACTCCCTACCTCCTACACCAAGTGCAGGACAAAGCTGCACAGACCACATCATGTATTTTGTGACTACAATAACACTTACGAAATTATAACTGAGGCCCAGAAAAAAAAGTTGAGAAGGAGTCAACAAGCATTTATGCTATGGTAGAGAATCTCAGGTCAGACTCATGAAGTTGTTAAAGAATTCATACATATCTAGTCAGTGGCTTCCAACAAGCCTACGCACAAAGTAAAACTCAAGATTCCACTTAGATGTATTAATTCAAATATAGTAAGCAAGCACTTATTTTTGAACATTTTTTAGTGGTGATTACTTCTCTTTTTTGTTGGTTAGGATACATTGCACACACAGGCACACAGAGCATATTCTTCTAGCACTGGCTGTGACAATCACCTGCACAATCATGAAGCACAAATTATAATTTGCATGGATGTTAGAAGAGAGTGTTTCAGCAGATGGAACAGTACAAAAATCATAAAGCACAAACAGCACAAATCATAAATAATTAGGAGGAAAAGAAATGCCTGTTTTACAGCTACAGATTTTTTTTTCCCCAGACTGCAGAGTAGAAAAGCACATATTACTAAAAGTATGGTGCCTGTACTTAAATTCTCATTTAATCTCTCACATGGTTGGCATCTTCTTCTCAGTTTTTTTTTTATATGTATCTTGTAAAAAACAGCTTTGCTAAGTTGTTGAAATGGGATTATTTGCCTCGCCTGGCTTTTTGATGAGAAGGATGTGTTTTGCTATTTCTCTTCTGGTCTCTGCAGAATTGCAGTTGTGTTTCTTTGATACAGGAAACTAATATGCATGTCAGGTGCACAGTTGCGTAGATTAGATGGCACAAATATACCTACATAAAATCTATCTTAAATAAATGAACATTAAAACACAAATGCTTATTTATGTATTTAAGTAGGAGAACTCTTGAAAATTTTTTTCCCAAAGCCTGAAAGTTGAAAATCACTTAATCATGAAATAAAATGGGATTATAATAAAGACTTAAACAGGCAAGACACATATAATTAAAAAAGAAATTAATTTTAAACAATCTTCCTTAGGCAGAGAAGGAAAATATTGCTTTTAACGACAGTATTTTTAGCATGTACTTTAAAGAAAAAGAGGGGAGAAGATGTTTATGAGAAAACAAATTAATGGCTGTAATATTCAAAGAACAGAAGAAAATGAATTCTATAGTTTCTCACATGTCAGCAAATTATTTCATAAGGTATCAGCTCATGCTAGAAGCAATTCTTTCACAGACATTCCAGAATCATAATCATGCCAATCAACATTATTTAGAGGAGTGAGCTCTCTTTCCAAAGGTGTTTTTGAAAAACTCCAGTATTCAACTATCACACTCCTACATTACAAGGAGCTCCCTAGGGTCCTACAATAAAATCCTTCCTTCTCCTCCCTTTTGCACACACACACATGTATTTTGTTTTTTTGGAATCAACTTTGAATCAGCAGCTCTGACAGATCTAAGAACTGAAATTCTATGCTCAAATCCAAGTGTCTGAAGATTAACTATTTGTACTCCAACAAAAGAGAACACAGATGCAGTGTGCTTTAGTGATTTAGTGAAAATGGACCTAAAGGGAATTGTTGAAATATAACTGAATATTAGTATGCATTTAGTTACAAAGCATTGGCTCTAGACAGCCAGTGGACAAAACCTTTGTTTTAGACAAAGTTAATAGTCTCACAATATCACGTTTGCTAATCTCCAGGTGACAATGAAAGGAAGTGAATAGAAGCAAGTAAGACAAAGATGGTTTTCTCTTTCTTGTTCTCCCTTATCTTTGCCCATGTCAGACCGGTATGGAGAATCTTCTAGTGAAGGAAGTAAGCAGCCACACAACAGAAGGTCATTCCCTTTAGGGAACATCTCAAGCTGACAGGTAAGGCAACTTGAAGGGGAAGGAGTTTTTTCAGTCAAGAAATCTCCCAGTCTTTCTTTTCACTTACCTTTCCAGCCTCCTATCGCCCTGTATCAGGCTAGAGAGAAAGACTCACACTATATTTTCTTTTGAAATAGGGAATAGAAGAGGGAAACACTGGGTAAGTAAGTTGTCACATGTTTGTACTTGGTGCTAGTTTGGCACAAAACTTCCACCCCAGTTGGTTCAAAAAACACCAGTGCAGTCCACAGACTGGCACAAAACCCATAAGGATATACTACTCTACTGTCATTTTCATTAACATTCTCTCTGCTGTATTTAGGCAGCGGACTGTGTTACCTGTGTGTTACTTTGATGTGCACCTACTTACAGACTTTTTCTTCTTTGCCCAGTCTCACCAGACAAAATGACACCGTAACCATGCTAAGGTTCATGAGATGATCTTACCACTTTGAACTGAAGATAGCAACCCTTCAGTGTTCTCCAGACAAGTGTTTTCTTGTTTTGACAAACTGAAGAGACTTCATGGCCATTCCTTGTTTCTATAGTACATCTGAATATGTAAGTGTTGGTGCTCAGTGGACAGTCAAATCCATGACTAAGGATTGTTTGTTTTCATAAAGAACTTGAGTCTGGTACAAAGGAACAAGGTGCAGTCATCTGGAATGGGAAAACTGCAAGCCACCACTGTCAGGGTCACCTTTCCCCTGTGTAATTTTTCCATCCTTACTTAATGTGTCTTTCAGTACAAGTCAGAGTGCATAAATGAGACAAAGAAAGCCACTGCCCTTCTCTACCACTGAACACTATTATATATTTCTGTAGAACTGGCAATTTTGCCAGTGTAATTTAGCCTCTGGAACAGAAAAAAAAAAAAAAAAGAAGGTATATATCGAAATTATACCTTCCCAGCCAAAGATACGTCATATGTAGTCTTCCCTTATTCAGTGATTCTAAATGCTCTTCCAATGTAAGAACGTTTTCTAGTGGTGAAATATGAAGAGGTGATGATTTCCTCAAACTAGGAGGACATTAACAATCAAGTGTTAATGTGAATGTTGTTACATTAAGGCAATTATAACTGTATTCCATGAAGAGCAATAGGAAATAATTACTCTTATTCTCAAGTGATAGATCTAAGAGAATGAGACTCCCAATCTTAAATTCATTAGATGGGCAGTTCTCATTTTCTAGCCTAAGAAAGAATCAGTCTTCCTTTATTGGAAAGGTATCTCTTATCTTTCATTACTGAACTGTGCTTGCACCTTCACTTATGTTTGATAGCATCAAGCAGTGAGTTAAAGATATTTTCAGGATACTCAGCCATATCCAGGTGCAATATCCTCATCAACACTGTTCACGTTTTCCAGGTGCCTCTAAATGAAAAGTTCATCCAGAACCAGCAATGCTCATATACAGAACAAGAAATTGCCCATGTGTAAGTAAGTACTCTTCAATTGGTGGTCCTCTGACCCAGTCTGAGGAAAAACCTTATGCAGGGACAGATGCAGGACATAGCACAACCACCTCTTAAAATCTGCAGTACAAAGAACTTGGCATAGTAACTTACAAGCCAATATTTGGCTGCCAACGATTTTTTCAGTCTAAAACTTCCAAGAAACAAAGAATGTCACAATCCTTTCTGTTGGGTATGAAGCTTTAATAAATTACTGGAGGGAGAGAGGAAGTGGGATATCTTATCTTACTTCTAGCAAAACAGGCCTAAGTGCATTTTTGATGCAAAGATGTAGGGAAAAAAAATGAATCAGGCATAACAGCAGCACCAATGCCTCTAACCACCAAACAGATACCAAAACCCCTTCCATCCTCATAAGCCCACATTCTTTGCTGACTTTTATAGGCTATCACTCCACACTCTCTGTATTAAACACAGAGGTACTGGTTGGCTGTAATTAGTGGGAAAGCTTGCCAAAAAGATGTTAGCACAAAGAATGCATCAGGTGACACAACAGTGCCTCCAAGGACTCCAGAACCTGTCAACCTCTGTAACTATATCCTCCTGGCCTGTCACAGTAGAGTTAATTAGAAAAATCTGCAGTATAGAGATCAAGCAGAGGCAGTGTCGGCGGCTTATTTGCACAAGAAAGGTACAACTCATGTGGGAGGTAAAGAACATAGAATCACAAACAGATACAGATCAGTTACATGAACCTGAGATATCTGAGATATATGCACTTCTGAAATAAAACTACCCAAGTAATGGAAATGCAAGACTGATGAAAAGCCTTAACTGTAACTGACTTATTGGCAAACTGACTTATTGGAATCTTTACAGTGAGAAGAAGTCTCCACTGACATGCAAAATGCCATTAATCAGTTAAGCTGAAAATGATAATTTGTTTAATCAGAGTTCATGCTGCACTTTATAGCAAGAAAATTCTTTTAACTATGAATTCCGTCCTCTTCCCAAAATGAGATGTACTTTAGAAAAATTCTGTTGGAGATGGAACTACAATTTCTGGTTTTCCCATTCCCAAAGCACATATCTTTCAGTCTATGATAATATACTACAACTTGGGGTTATCTTACTGAATATTATCTACCAAACACAATTCAAGAAATTCAGATGGTAAAATAAATTTGTAGCTGTAAGAAAACTTGGCAGTATAGTGGACATGCACAAACACAGCTCAGGGGACTTTGCATTCCTACAACTCTGTCCTCCTAATTCCCCACTAAAAACCAAGAGCTTTCAATAAATTAGTGGATAGCTGCAGACTTTTAGGCCAATCTCTCCTCTCTTCAACCACAGAGTGTTTCCATGCCTGGGCACATCAAAACGTGTCAGAGAAAACTAACAAAGCAGAAAGAAAAAAAAAAGAAAAAAGAAAAATAAAAACAATACAATCACTTTTGTTTAATCTGTAAGACACATGATTAAAGAAGAACTGGATGCAGAGTCCTCAAGGTAAGAATGAAGAATTGCATAAGCAAACCACATAAGCAAACAATTTTTGGCGAGCATTTTCTGAAGCACTTGTGCACTACTCACTTTTAATTTTCTATGCTGCTGACCCTTGGGCCCCCAGCACATATTCCCCAAGCAAAGAGTTGCAGTAGTTTACCATGATAGCTGCCCCAGAACACCTCAGTCCTCACAACCTGCCTGTTGCCATAAGAGTGGTGGCATATAGGAACACTTCCCCACGAATCAGCAGGTCCACACTTTGGGCACACCTGTGCATAACCACAGCACAGGCAGATCTTAGGAGCTGCCTAATGAAGAGTCCCCAGTGCACAAGCACCTTCTGTCACCTCCACTGCTGCACCAGGGCTGGCAGCGAGGTATGACAGCCAGCTCTGCACAGCAACACCTCAAATCATCAAACCTACATTTGATGAAGGTAATTTGTTAGCAATACTAATTTCCCTGAGAAATTCTGTGGAAAGGTGATGACTCCCAAACTCCAGGAGGAATGCTTTTCTGCCAACTGTAGTTCTCCTCACTGTCCTGCAGTCCTGCTTCAGAGTTTTCTGTTTAAAAGATAGTTCATTTGTACTTACTCTTCAAACTACTCTTTTTTTTATTTCCCAATTTCAATCCCAATTTATTCTGTTCGACGACTCAGAAATTCAGATTTGTATTACGACATTGCCAAGGAACAATTCCTAGTCATGGTACTTAAAAAAAAAAAAAGTAAGTTCTTGGTTATCTTTTAATAGAAGAAAAGCTCTCAGCATTTAAGAGCAATATACAGAGCTGTATGAAATAACAGCTGGAAGTACCCACATTAGTGCTTTGGAAAGCTGGGGAGCTAATAACTCAAGACTGCAGAGGTTTACCTGCTTTGGTTACTGATAACTCCAAGCGTGAATGTTACTGAATTCTGTAGCACAGCCTGCAGCAACACAAAACTGCAGAGTGGCTGAACAGAATGCAAGGATGATGACTTTCAGTGTTTCCTTTTCACCCCAAAAATGCCATCAGCAGTTTTCTATGGGTAAAATTTCACTGGTTTATTGAAACTTGGAGCATGTGGCCCTAAATGCCTTGGAAGGAAGTTGAAAAGGAACTTAATATTTGGACATTTCTTTTATATTCTATTACAGGTAAGGTACATCGTGGAAGGAATCCAACAGCCTGGACTGAAATGGAATAATGCTTTCTTTTTCCAGATCACTTTTGCTGATCTGAAATATCTGTACCTTATACTGCAGAAATATTTAAACCAGCAAGGATATCAGTGTGTGACTTAATAGTCTAAACAAGACACTTGCTGATACACAGGCTATTTAAAGCAAAGATATGCAAAAGCAGCAACAGATTTTTTAAAGGTTTGTTGTTTCAAAGGTTGTGTTTGGAATTTCTCTTTTTCTTCTTGGGAAGGGATTCCTTTTGGCAAAAAACATGTCCCTTTATGGAAGGAAAATCTTTTCTTTCACACTACCAGAAACTGCTGCATGTTTCAACTACTTTCAAAACCTGCTCCTGTACAATTACAAGAAAAAAGAACTACTGTTAATGTGTTTCTTCTTTAAGAGTAATTAGAAAATAGGCGCATATAGAATTTTCAAAACATGTAGTACTGGATGCATTCCTGAACAAAAGAAGAATTAAAATTTTGTCAGGTGTTCAATTACAAAAATTTCTAATGACAAAAAAAATTATCTAGACATAGCCATACTGCCTAAGTTTTTCTAAATCCATCCTCTCTGTGTCAAGTTATGGCTGTGTCCACACAGTGTAGGCTGAGCTCCCCATGGCTTCCTAACTCAGTTTAACAAGCCATCAATTAAAGGCAGATATTTAGAGGAAGCAAAAGTGATTGGTTGCAGAGGGATTTCTGGACATTTTAACTGATACCCACTAAAAATACATAAGAAGGATTTCAAACTCAGAAAAAATTGACTGCCAAAAGCCTGACAGATATATAATGCCATGATAGAAATACTACACATTATGTCATATCTAATAACCCACTTGTGCCACATTACACAGCTGTTTTTGTTACACTACAGTGACAAATACCGTCCCTTCCTCTTTCTTTCTTCCTCACTTTAAATCAACAAAGAAAAACCAGCAGTTTTGTGGGCACCACCGCTATGCAGAACACAATTTTCACCCTAAACTGAAGTTGCAAAGATGAGGTAAGTAATATGCCTGAGAGGGAACCAAATTTTTAGGTGCTTTCCCAAAGTCATTAAGAAAGGGCCTTATTCTCACAGGTTTACACAGAATAATTAGCAGCAACAAACACTAGTATGATTTCAGGTCAGCCTATGAGATTAGTCACAAAGGTTTTGTAGTTTCAGAACATATATACACAGATGTGAGGAAAACAAAAGAACAAAACCAAAACACACACACACCACCAACCCAAAAAAAACAAAACCCGCAAACAAACAAAAGTCAGAATCACAGTAGTTTAGAATTTCTGAGGCTTCCACACACAATACATTTTACAGAAAGAGTCACAAAAGTCAGATGTTAAAAAAAATATATAGCATAAAAGTCAAAAACTTAGACAGCTTGTAGAACAGTGGTAATGCAAGAGGGAAATGGTAAACACACTAACAAGGTTCATCAGTCTTAATAAATAGGACAGGGTCACATAGGTTTACTTCTGGAACCCATAAAGGTCCCTAAGTATCTAATTATTTCAGGAAAAAAGCCTGAGGTTTTATTCCTTTCTATTTCTCAATAGATTACCTCATTCTTCATCAGATACTATTTTAAACTGAAATATACTTCTTCTAGGAAGCAAAGGTTTGTTTCTTATTGACATGACAGAATACTATGTACCATATGTTCTTCCAAGGGAGTATTACTAAGCAATATTAAACACTACATCCTAATGGAAGTAACACAATATGTGTTTCTTAGAAGTACACAAAAATCAGTCATGGCATTGGGCCACGTAGTAGCTCCAGATTTTAAAGAAAATGTCAGATTAAGACCAAGAGCTTTCACTCCTATACTTCTGCTTTACTGCCGAGTACAAATACATCTTTTCTATCATCTTTCCAGGGAAAAAATGGGGTTATGTTGTCACCTTTACAGGGAGGCAATTATCCTCCTTACTAGGCAGGTATTTAGTTCATTAGCCTAACGTAAAATTGGCAAGTGCTGCTTGTTCATGTTTTTGTAAACAATGATCCTATAGCCTTGCTTAGGTTGGTAACTTCAGAAATCGTAAGTAACAAATAGTACCTTTCTGACCAACAAAAACAAATAATAAATAATTTATCTCTAACTGCAGGGTATATATGTAAGGAAATGCATTGTAGTGGGTAATAAAAATAGCACTTTGTTCCAACTGTGGTGCTAATTAGAATCTGATTTGCCTATTTAAAAGCCATAATTGAGCAGAACCCATGTTACCAAGATTCCCAGGCTTGTTACACTTTTGGGGAACTAAGGTACTGACCTGGACAGCTGAAAAACACTAGTGTGAATGGGAATAAGAGGTCTTCAACATACTCCTGCCCTCTGTTACTTTGCCAAGTAATGAATTGTGTTCAAGTGACAAGCTTCTTTGCTGACGATGCCACTGCAGAACTTGTTAGGTACCCCTGATGCCAAACAGGACATTACCAGGGAGCTTTAGAAAGTAGGACACAACACAGTAATTGATCTTCCCCTCTGCCCTTCCTTTCCCTGGTTCCTTTTTTCCCTTTCCAAACACACTGTTTTTCAAGCTACAAACCTCTATTCCGTAAAGAAATTCAACTTCAAACATAGCAGGTGATTATCACTGAGACATAACATTTGCAAAAAGATTTTTATTCATTAAAAACATAATGGAGGGAAAAAAAGCTAATCAGACAAGTAATTCACAAGTAATAATGTAAACATTAACAGCTCCCAAATTCTGCACTGGTTATATACAACAGAATGTCATGAGTGTCCCATGGAATGCAAGAATCATTACAAAACGCACAGGAAAAAAATCAAACCTCCCTTCATGTCTAGATGATAAGGCCTCATCTAAATGATGTATCCACTATATCCTTATTACATTATCTCTGCTATATATTCAGTGCCCTCAGGTATTACTTAAAAGCCCTTGGGCTATTGTCTAAATTGAAATGTTCACTGTCCCCAGTATTTCAGTACTATCAAAAAAACCCCAAAGTCATAATGGGATTTCTCCCTCCTCATTTTCTCTAAGCAAAACTATTCTTGTAGTTGTGCAGGCACCTCCAAGCACTAGTTTCTGATGCTCTCATCTGAAACGAAAGTTTATGTAGAGTTCCATAAAGTCATATACCATATACTCCTATATTCCTCAAAGAAGAGGAATCTATATTGCTATATTTCTGTAGGGTGGCAAAATCCTGGGTAGTGTGCTCAGTATTAAGGAGCAGGAGTATCTTCTTTTAAGCATGGTAGTACTGAACACATTGGATTAAGTGTTTAGGTATGGTGCACAACAAAAAGAATAATTCAACAAACAAAACATAATTTATCAAGTTATATTTATCAAATTGCAATGATAAATAACCGCACTTATTAGAGCTACTGGCTTCCTAAAGGAAAACCACTCCAGTGGCTCAGCACAAACGTGCTTTCTAAAGAGTATCTGGAACATTTGCATGATTTGGCCTGTTACCCAATTCATGTGTCAGCTGACAAAACACAGACAAAAATCCAAAGCTGCTGATACACTTACCATGCCTAACACCTGTCATTGCTGTTTCCCTATCCAGCCAACCTCCCACAACACTCACAGTCAAAGCCCAAGCAGTGTCCCCATTTGCTGCCTCTCCCACAGTCACCCCGATGCTGGCTGAACTAATTAGCGACTTGTCAGCTCGCCTGTGTATAGCTTAGCACTGAGCTGGGCACAGGGCAACAACAGGAATCCCTCTGGGCCTCGTCACGACATTATTTCAGCAGTGGAGCCTGTGATAGCAGAAAATGAACCTGGTATTTATACACGGGTATTAGAACAGGGCCCTCCCGTATCAGGATCAGGATGACAAAATGTCAGCTACAGTCATCTGACAGGCTTTGGTCTCTCTCTGTAACCTCTTTCTTTTTGGCTGCTCTTTTTTTATACACACATATGACACTAACAGAAAAATAAATTGAAAAGAGCACTGAGGCAGGGTGTATTTCACGCACTGGTGCCTATGTTTCATATCTCATGAACCTCAGGAAAACAGTTCGTCAAACCAATTAGTTTACAGTGTTTAAGCAGCTTGTTTCCCATATTTAATCTTCTTTATGTAATGCTGTAAACAAAGCTATATTATCTTCTGATTTTTTTCTTATACAGTTTAACAAATATGATCTTTTTTTTCCCCCGAGAGATTACTTCATTTAGACCTCAAACTACTCTACTCTGGTTTTTTTCTTCTTCAAGAGAACAGCATCAACAGTACCTATTNTCCCCCCCTCAGAAAGGAGCTGTGTTTCCTTTCCTCTGAAAATAACACTACCTGCTCTTCTCCCTCATGGGTCCAAGTAATCAAAGAGTGTCCCTAGCTTACAATCTTTGTACAACTTGCTTTAAAAAGTTGGATAATAATTAATACTGGATAATAATTAGTTAAGAAGAAACCAAGCAAACCTTTAAATCTGAAACAGGTCCATCTTTTCATTTTCATCAGCAACTGGCTTGAATTAGAAGAAAACATTAACTAAACAAATAAACACTGGAAGCATGGCTAGAAGCATGTCTGTTTCTTATTTCTTAAAAGTGCCTTTGCTGATCTCCAGGACTGTGAGTGTGTCTCAGGCCCACTCAGATCACAGCAGCATGGACTACCACTCTCCCTGTTTCACACTGGGGCCCCAAAATGTGAGCAAGTCCTTTGAAATGCTTGACCCAGTAGGGAAACAGTACGAAACCTGCAGGAGGACAAGATGTTACTGTCCCCACCTTGTCATTCTGCCTCTTGTCATTATGAGCAAAAAACCAACCAGGTGTGCACTGAACTGCACCTGCATCAAGGCAACCAGGCTAACTTCAACCAGTGCTGGTGCTGGGTTAAGTAAACACATACTGGAAGATTAGATTTTCTTAAAGAGCTAGTTATATTTTCAAGTCAAAACATACACTTAAGTGTATTAATGGACATCTGGGGACAGCAGCTTTTTAAGTGACTTCAACCAGAGACATGGGAGGACTGTCTTTTAATGCCCAGCATATACAGACAGTGTTACCACATAGGAAGGCACGATCCCCAAGTCGCAATGCAATCAAACACAGGCTCTTGATGCATTGCAAATCAGGAATACATTTATTGATTTAACATAAACTTTTATATCTTTTGTATCTTTTTTAAAGTGATTACATAAAAAATAAGCAAAACTATTGGATAAAATCCTTTCCCCAGAAATCCACCCATGATATTTGATTGGTTAGCAAGACAGAAATATAGAATACAATACCTTACAATGTATCAACTATAGAGTTGTCAAAAATACAATGCTGGAAACCGTTTCAGTGTGCTTTGGCACATAAGACAGAGAGAGTAAAGTTATACCAAAGGAACAGGGCAGAACAAAGCAGAGCAGAAAAGAACAGAGCTCTTTCTCATAATTCCAAATCACACATAACCTGATCTATACTCACAAGACAGGATTAGACTTTTTTGCAACAAATGGTCATAGCCACTGTATTTTTAAAATATGAAGAGGGAGGTTGTGTACATGCCTTTTATCCAGTTGTTTAGCATGTTCTTCCAGTAATGTACATATTACTGGTATAATTCCTCCCATGATTTTATACAAAGGCATTTAAAATGCACAAACCATTCTAGAAACAGGAAACAGATACTCCAGCCACAAGATGAGAGAGCAAATAAATTCTTCTGTACTTTTTAAAGTTTTTATGTTTAAGCAAGGTCAGGTACCTCAGTGTTTAGTTGGTAAGTACCTAAACCTTTTCTTTGACATTGCTTTCTCACAAGGAGGTTTTGCTTGTGAACGATCAAATCCTCTACTCGGACATTTATTTCATGCAGATTGTCGAAGTCTACACAGTCGGCATTATTTGTCGGCATTATTTTCTTTTCTGACTTTTTGCTGGCTTTAGAACTATCTGCTGTCCTCAGTGGTTATCCACACTGAAGTTCATTCATGGTGTCTTTAGTTGTGAGGTTCCCAGTAACTCTTAATTAGTACAGAGAGGTGACATTGCTGCCACTTCATGAGCACAAGAACTCTGGTGAGAGCTCTGTTATGTTGTGCTCAAGAACTTCTCCCTTCTCCCTCAAGGTTAATGCCTGCAACTCCTCTGGGAGCTAGCAGCTGTGCAGGCTGCTTAAGTGAAGATACCTGACATCTCCCAGCTTCTCAGGCATTTAATAGCGACTGCAAACTGCATTATTTCTGAATGCATGAAAGGTTACAGGAGCAAACTTGTAAATGAATGAAAAACATGAAAAATATGAATGCTGTATTAACTTACATTAACCTTCAATTTTGATCCTGAACTACTGGACTAAAACTTGAGGTTCTGAAGTTTTGCATAAAATTTTCCCTTTAAGAACATGTGCAATCCCAGAACTACCCAATGCTAAATATATGCAGGCTTTTCTATTCAACACAGACTGGTACCTGTGGCTGAGAGGAATGAAAGATGAAAATTTGCAAAGTTGCATAAGCACATTAATTTTTAACCTTTTATTTGCATGGAGATTTTGCAAGCTTCTTAATTTCTTTCCTCATTTTATGGTCTAGTTTTGGACTAATTTAATGAGGAATAAAGAGTGATGAAAGATGTCTGATTGTTCCCACTTCCTTTCTCTCAGTTAAAACAAAAGGCATTAATTTTTTCAAAATACATCTAATACTTAGCAATATATGAAGCAGACCTGTTGTTACTCATAATATAATCTATCAATGTATCCCAGCACCCTCTAAAAAGTTTTAAGTGTTAGTTCACAAGGACAGAGAAGACTTTTCTTCCTAGAAAAAACAGCCTTTGTGACTCATGGAGACTGATGAAACAGGCAAAGTTTTGATGTTTGCAATACTCCTTAAGAGAATTAACTGCATCAGCTAAGACTAAATGTTTGGCAAAACTGACAGTTTGGCATATTTTTTTTCTGGTCAGCAGGAAAATTCATTCTGTAGCAGAAAAGTCAAGTCTACACAGGCTCATTTTCACAGGTGCCTTTCAGCTCTTTTTTTCCTGATTTTTCTGAAACTATTATTGTGATTGACAAAAGATTGAAGCATCATACTAAATGTATTCAGGTGGATGAAATATTCTTATACAATGTTTCATGTTTTATTTTATTTCTCATTGTCACCCCATCATATTGCTGATGAATTAAGAGTAAATAGATACACAATTCACTGAGGCTGGAAACATTTACACATATGTAAAAGAGCTCTTCCTCCTCTTCAGTTCAAGTCTACAAACAAGAGTTCTCATTAAATGTGACAGAAATCTATCAAACATTGTTCCTACTAGATTCAACCCCTCTATCAACCTATCTACTTTGTGATCAACCAAAAATACCATTTAATCAATATCTAGCTCACTTCCATTTTTGAGTTTGTGAGTTTTTGTGCAGTTTTTGTTTGTTTAACTCACTATCCAAAGACTGGCTAGATTCTTTGTGTGTCATATCCCACTACCTTGTCTTGAAGTTGGCTTTTTGGGGGGATTTTCTTGTTGTGGTGGTTTGGGGATTTTTTGTGCTTTTTACCAGTGCTCCGACTGCATTTGCTATCAAAGTTTAAATCTTAATGAATACACTACATCTGGAACTCT
The DNA here is from genome assembly GCA_013390005.1 of Calyptomena viridis. Classification (NCBI taxonomy): domain Eukaryota; kingdom Metazoa; phylum Chordata; class Aves; order Passeriformes; family Eurylaimidae; genus Calyptomena; species Calyptomena viridis. Next base: position 24,056 of record WEIV01027808.1, on the reverse strand, counting down.
TCCAGGCCAGCAATTGCCACTGCTAAGAGCTCCTCACTTGACTGACAGTGACCTGCTTCAAGACTCATTCCAGTAAGACAGTAAGAATTGCTAAGAGACCTACAAATACAGATTAAGCTGAGAAATTGTATTGCAAAGTGAGTTGTTAGTATAAGAGATGTATCCACCCACTGTTATTCTACTTACTCTTACCCAACAGACAATTAGGAAATACAACATAAATTGAATGATGTAGAGTGCAATTACCAATAAGGAAGAATCTCAGCCTGGATTACACTTGAAAAAAAAACACCATTTTTTTTCCCTAAGAAATCCTTTATACAGTTCTGCATTACAGATGTCGTGGTATAGCTGCTCTTTCCCAAAGGAATTCTCACTTTCTCTTCACAGTCAGACATATACACACCTCTGTCTGAAAGGCCGAATGCTACAAGCTCTGCTTGTCCTTCACTGGAGATCTCCCCCTGGCACTGTGGGACTCTTGCACTCTGCGCATCATAAGCAGGTGAGGCTTCTGCCACCAATTGCAGCTTTGAATGTTTTCTTACACAAGCCAAGTTACTTATGCATTACTGACACATCAGTAAATTCCTAGTTACTAATGGCACAGGCAACTAAATGCAGTTNTAATTACTAATCAAGCTGGTTCCCAGGTATTAGTCAAAGGTGCTTGTTGAACACCAATAAAAATCTTACACACACAATTCTCTTTAGCTTATTACAGTTTTACCTACAAGGAAAAAATAGATGCCTTGTACTTTTCTCAAAGGATTAACAAAGTAATGCAAGATGCTTTAAAATAAACTTACTTAATTTGAGCACTCAAACTTTCTGTGTACTGCTGGTTGTTATACAGCTTCATTTCAGCTTTTCATTTTGTACTCAAAAACTATTTGTTTTTCACAGCACTTCTAGAGTAAGGTTTGTTTCTCAAAGCTGTATTTTGATCTTTAGAAACATTATCAAATCTACCCTATCTGCATTTCCAGTAACATATCATCTTTGCTTTCCCATAAAGTCTCTCTGCTGAAAATCATTACCATAAAGACAAAGCGCAGGCCTTTATTCACATGTGAACAAGTCCTCTTCAAAACTAAAAGCTCAAAAGATAACACATTAGAAGTTGCTACTGTGAATAGTGTTTCTGATTGAGATGATGCCCTGCGTTTTTTTCAAACTATTCCAAAAAAGTGATGGCTGGTACTCTTCCTACCTTGGTGAACACCTTGGTCACAATAGCAGTGGTGGCTAATGTAGGATTTAATGCATGAATCTGCTTACTTTTACCAGCTCATGTAGTAATTACTGTAGCTAAAAAGAGATTGCAGGTCTCAGGAGTAAAGGGAACATAAGCTAAAAATATTAAGAGACATAAACAAGCTTTATCCAAAAAAAAAAAAGCAATTACATGTCAAACACCCTCATATTTGTATGCATGTGAGTAAGAACAGTCTTAAAAAATATTTTAAAATGATACAAATAGAAACAGATAATAAATAGGTGTTTTCTTTACTTGAAATGCTTGACAGCATGAATGTAATGAGATTAGTAGAGTAACAACATGGCATAATTCCTTATTGTGCCAGTGAGTAAATGTCATGGTTTGACTCTGGCTAAAAGCCGAGAGCCCACACATAGATCTAAAATTTCTCAGAGGAGGAAAAAAAAACAACCCTTGACTTTTGTGATAAGGATTATGAGCAACTGTTTATTAAATACTTCACACAAGCAAAACAAGCTCTAACTTAGAATGTTAAGAATTTACTACAACTACAACTACTACTACTACTAAAATCAGAGCTTAAGAGTTTAAGGGTGAGCAGTTTGATAGTTGTTACAGACACCTTTCTCCCCCCACCCCTCCCTTTTAAGATCCTTCACCTTCCCCCAACAGCTCGGGAAGGCAGGTGTGTGTGTGGGGGGGGTTACAATCAGAGGTTTTCTTTGCTGCTGTTCAGAAGAGAGAGAGAGTCCCACCCCAGCNGGTGTTAATCAAACTTCACACCCTCCTTTCTCTTAAGCCACCATGATATTCTGTGCAGCTTTTTTTTTTCCTACTCCTTCTTAAATATGTTATCACAGAGGAGTTGTTGCTTGACCTTGGCTAGCTTAGAGCAGAGAAAAACTCCAGCAGCTTCTTAAAGCTCTCTCCTAGCCCCGCCCCAGCTAATAAAAACTCTGGCTACTTAAAACCGCAACAGTAAACCACAAGAACAATTGTATTTCTCCTAGCCACTACTGTGGCTTCAGTCAATGGAAACAATTACTACCTCTACCTTAACAACCAATAAAATATAACATAATAATCCAATGTATATTTAGATACATATGCACTTTTAGTGTTTTCTTGCAATAAACTCTCTAATGTTATCATTTAAAAAAAAAGTAAAAACTCTTTTGTGAATCTAACTAAGATATTATGACATGTTTTATGACAGTAGGCATTCAGTGATTTGCTAGTTCAGTGTATAAATATTTGATCAGAAAAACTCTGAAGTAGTAATTCTGCAAATTTATTTTGTTATATGTTGACTGTATCAACTACAGACTTTGCTCTAGTATTTTCCTCTTCTTGAGAGCATTTTAAAAAGAAAAAAAAGTAACGTATCAGTATATGAACATGCTGATTCCCAGTTACTATAGAACCTTTTGCTTTAATGAAATATTCCAATCTTTCACTTCCTTTATGTCACAACAGGAATTGGAAAGATTCAGCTTGACTCCAATATTCTGTCTCTTGGTATTTCATAGAATTGAATCTGAACCATGTCTCAAGCATATGATAGAAAGCTGCAAAATAATTTCATCTCTTCAAAGTACTAAATAAGCATGTTATGCTTAGCGTAAGTTAGAACATTTAGAAGTCTATTTAATTTCCAAGTTACCTCTTGAATTACCTGGACCATCTCACAAAAAAGACATTCTAATGATACAGAAAAAAAATATTTAGCTGAATTAGCTTTAAGAAAACATTGAAAAAAATACAATTTTGTCTTTTTGTATGTGTTTCAATGTCTTTCAGAGAAAACCTGAGCAGCATGCATACTAAGCGGGTATTCCTTCCAGAAGTCAGCCCTGTATTTAGAAGGGAAGAGTTGATCCTTATAGCACAGCCATCATCAGTAATAAGAAACAGTTAAGTGAATGAAGATTTAGCCACAGAAGCACTTGTTTGTTTTTCCTGTCCATGCACAGGTGCTTGTGATAGCAGAAAACGATTGTGAAATAAATTTAAAAACCTTATTACCCTTGATAAATGACAGAAAATAAATCAGCTCTTCTCTAGTCCTGCCTGTGTTTGCAAAATAAGTTTGCAAAAAAAATTGTTGGGAGAGCAGATGCACTTAAGTGGAATGCAATACCAAAGATGTGCTTTTCTTTCTAACTGCAGCTGCACAACTTACAAAACTACAAAAAGAGGCAAAAAATGGTAAAGAAGCAGCCACCACATCCAAAACAGTAGGTGAAAAGGGCCAGCTGGCTGGCTTACACTTACGAATCTGTACTGTTTTTCTAGACTCTAACTACTCCAACAGCACTGCAAAGGAAAAAATAACTCTCCATGAGAGGTACAGAGTTCTCTATGTGGTAAATTAATAAATTACCTAACTGCTTGTTAATTACATCCTTCCCCACTCATCATCCCAAGTATCCCTACACTATCACAAGCATCATCTCATCATTTGAAAAAGGAAGATTACATGATCACTATAATCATTATTTTCCAACAACAATAATAAAAAAATATAGGTAAGTACTCTTATTTGAAGCCATCAATGTGCAGAGAATCATAATTAATCTTTATGCAGCATTGCAATTTCTCCTCAACTACTTAAGTATTGTCATAATTGCAGGTCCAAAACAGGAACCTCTTGGCTTTATTTAATGCTTCTCTCCTGTGCTCTTCTTCCAAGACAAGGCTCTGATCTGAGAGCAAAGTTGTGAACAAAATTAAGTGAATACAAGTGAGATCAAGACCAAGGCAGGTATTAATGTCTTGCCCTGAGCAGAAAAAATGGGTTAACCTTAATTAGCTGTTCAGTGAACTGCTAGAAATTAAGACAACCACAGTGACAGAATCAAAGGACGGACAGAGCCAGAGACCCTATTTCAGTATGGTTTTGCTCTCACTTGTGACATTTGCTTTTTTAGTACAAACAAAATAGTTTCAGGTTTAAAAAAAAACTGTTTACAGCAAAATGCTCTTTAGAATAAGCTGCTAAAGGAGTTTTCTTCCCTTTTCTTCTCCTTGAAGATCAACTTTATCTACAGAATTCTAATCCTAATTGAATAACTGATAAGAAAAATTAAAGGGCTCAGCAGCACAATGTGTTAAGTAATTGAACCCCAGCTCCTACACCTTTTTGTCTCTTTGCTAAATGTCTTCTGTCTCTCTGCTAAACCAACCCACTCTGAATATCAATCACAGCTGAGGTTGGAAATCACTATTGGACAAGAAAAGTAATAATAATACTAAAAATTCCCAACAAAACAAAAAACCCAACACCTCCCCCCCCGCAAGAAAACCCACACCACATATGCGAGGGCATTTTCTCTTATTTCAATCATTGCTTTATTCCTTCATAGATTTATTATAACCTTCTGATACAATGTAGTGCCCCCAAATTATCTTTTTGCCAACTCAGAAGTAAGCACCTGTTAACAAGCATCTCTTTGTCAAGACAGCCACTGTTACAAAAAGAGTCATTCATCCAGAAAGAAAATTACATTCATATTTATCTATATGAGGGTATCAAATTGTGCCACTACACTAGAAAAACCACAGAACTCTGGCTGTATCACAAGAAATTCCTGTACAAAGAGCTTCAGAATAGAATTGCATGAATATTTGGGGGTTTGTGTTTTCTGGTGTGGTTTACATGGCTTCCGGAACAACATAACAGAGAAATAAAATTAATCTGTTTTATTCTGTAGTAAGTCTGTACACTGGTGAGCCAAAACCCTGTAGTCATTCCCACAGCTGAGCCAACAGCATGGAAAGTGGGAGTTCTTTTCCTGCAAAGTCAGCTAAGTTTTCTGGAATGGCCTACATTCAGTGCGTTTTGTATCAGTAAATTTCCTTGCACAAACAAACTCCAGCAATGTCAACAGATATTTTTCTAAATACTATATGCCAAACCAATATGCATTTTGAATAAGAGCAGCTTATCTCACCACTACTCTAAATCCCCCAGCATTCTTTTGTTAAAATTTTGTATCAGATGCTTAAGAGACTACAAAAAATATAAAATGGACCAACTATAACACTATTAATATTGAGCAGGCTATAGTACTGATTTTATATATGACTACTTTTTTAAACAATCCAAAGCAACTTTTCACTTTTCTACAGAAACAAGCAAGATCTAAAATCTACTCCATAATCTTCATTTAAAATTCTCTCTGAGTTTCTCTATAAAAGAACTGTGTACATTTTGCCTACCCCAGTTTGTTAAATAAATGACATATCTAGGGGGAAGAGTGGGGGGGGAACAACCCCCTGGTTTATAAAAAGCTGTGTTTTGGATGATTACATTTTGAGCTTAGGAGTTCTTCTCTGCTCTGCACCTGGATCAATACTTGTAAAGTGTCTGTCCTGCATGAAGAATTCTGCAATCAAAAAAATATCTTCCTAATCGTATGGGTAAACTGAGCATCTGCTTCTATCTTCCTTGAGTCTTTACATAGAAAAATTATTCCCAAATACGACAGGCTATGATTTTGAAGTGCAATAGCTGTCTCAAAATAGCTACCCACAGGACACAGTTACTGTAGCCTAAGAGCATTCAACACACAAAAACGCTTTAAAATGTGAGATTATTCATGTCCACCTCCGAGTGCCCCCAGCAAGAATCCTCAACAGGCGTAAGACTGTCTTTTCTGAAGTCCAGGACTACTCAGCTAGACTGTCATAATCAAGTGTTACAAGGTAAAGTAGCCCTTCCAATGGAATACACTTCCAAGTATATGCTGAAAAGACAGCATAGGGACTGAAGTATTTCCAGTTTCAGTGTCACAGAACAGACCTAGAAACAGTGACAATTGAATTAGAAATACAGCATTTTTCTAATAGCATACTCTTTGTAGCTCTATTCTTCAAGGTACTCTGCAGGAAAAAAACCTTTACTTTCTTTTTTCTGTTGGCTTACGTGAATTACATTACCCCTGTAAAAATCATACAAAATACACCTAATATTTAGGCTTGCCACTTGCTCCACAAAAAATATTATAGCAGCCATTTTAGTTTTGTAACATCTTCTCCAAGCTATGACTTTAGCCTGTAGACTCTTTAGTAATAGTTTAATGCCTTGGTCTACTTTAAATAAATAATCATACAGGTTATACTTAGGAATACCTGCTGACCTGACAGTCCTTCTCTAAATCCCATGACAAAAGTCACACACAGTTGGTGTTGAAGAACTTTGTTTCTCACTCACAATCTACTATTCACTTAGAAGATCAAGGAGGATGTTATTAGGGAGCGCTCAACAGTATCCAGGTTAAGTCATATTAAAAAGACATGGTCTATCTGAAACCAGAAGTTTAAATTTAGCAAGGAAACATAATCCTCTTCACTTATTTTCTATAAGCCCTTGTTTGTACTTCTGTTATTCTGAGGCATTTTCTCCACATGTTCACATCACCCTTACTTTATGCCTTCTTCATGATAAAATTCCTGACATATTTTCCCCCTGAAGGAATGATCATCATCTTTTGAAACTAACAGGCACATACAACGACAAAAAAGTCCATAAACCCTTACACCTGAAGTAAATGCCTAGCAAAAGTTTTAGCCCGGATGTATGCTAAATATAGGGGTATCAACTAATGACAACATTGAGGGAAAAAAAATGTTTTTTCTGTTTTTAATTAAAGCTTCCATAATGGGAGGTTTATTTCTTCCACACTCACTCTTTCCCTGTCAGTGTAAGCCTCTTTTAAAATGCTTTTTTTCAACAAGGGAGAAAAGACATGAATGCCTTAAGGTGAAAGTATTAATAACAGAGATGGATCAATCTTCCAAGCACAGAATGACACACAGATCACATAGGAGCCAAACCACACAAAGTATCTGGAGAAAGCTAAATAAACAAAAACAGGTCAGTGACTCAGTTCTGTGGTGCTCCATAGCCATTTTGGTAGAGATAATTTGCGTGGTGAAATCATGCTGATCCATGGCTCCAAGACAGCTGTGAGTTGGCTCTGTGACAGACTACTGACTAGAGCCTTTCTTCTTTTCTTCATTCAAATTGCATACTTCTGCAACCTGACCCAGGCTGCAAGGTCCCATCAGCAGATGTTGACATTATCTCCTCCTGATTGTAACAGCTCATCATAAACAAGTAGTCTGCTTTTTGAGCTTTGTTTTGGTTGGGTTCTTTGCAAAAAAAGGCCACATAGGGAAATAGTGGAGGAAAAGAAAATGATTTCCAACTTGTACAGTATGGGTGTTGACACTTCCATCATATGTTTCCATAAAAAATCAGGATGCCATTAATCTGTGATTTCCTACCTGACCAAATGTCCTTATGTTCCTGTATGTTGCCACTCTGGTTCAACAGACCACCTTAAGAAATGTGCAGAAACAATGGGTTTGTTCTGCCATTGTCTTGTTATACTTCTAAAAGTATCTTTCTTTTCCCTTCTGTGTCATACTGCCAGGCACAAAAGCTGAACTCAAATATGCTAGACTTTTACCCATGCTTAAGGTCAATTACACATGCATTGTTTGTTTACTGTTTTACACTGTCTTAACAGTCAACAATTTATGAGGCAGTCCTGTGCCATATCCATGATCTTCAAATATGTCAAAGTAAGGGCCATGTTGCAGCATGTAACCTTGATACTACTGTATCAGAAATGAAGATTAAACTGTTCCTTATGTATCACCAAAGCAGATGCAGCAGAAGAACAGAGTAATACTGAAACTTTCTCTTGAACAGCCAGCTGCCATGACCTGGAAAAAAACAATTCCTTTTGATGCAGCTAAGAGACATTTTGAGCATGGCTTGGTGCACAGATTTATTCGGATGGTTTTATGATTTAGGCTATTGCCTATGGAGGCCTCCAAGGAAGCTACTAAACACCATTTCATGAGGATCATTAGCTAGAACTGACCTGAAATACCGTAATTAAATTTACAAAGAGCTCAAGAGGAACTCTATTAAAAAATCAGACCTTTTTTATGTTGACATCAATGAAAAAAAGAGTGGGATTAGTAAGGAAATACAAACCAAACAAATAGTCACTCCCACAAATGCCTTGTTTTGGAGTCAGTGAGTACAGTCAAAATTAAGCACCCAAAATAAATAAGATGAAAAGGTCAGTTACAGAGACTTTGATTATTTCTCTATTAGCTTCAGGTACAATCTGACAGGAAAGGTACGTAATCTAGCAAACTGTCTACTAGATTCAGTGTAGCAATCTCTCTCCAAAGCCCTGTTTGATCAGTAACGTGCCCTATGACCCTGGGTGACATGCTCTGTTTTCCTTCCCCATTGTCTTGTGCCTCCTCTGCACATTTTCCCAGGCCTCACTTCAATGCTGCACACCACCAACAAATTAACCCAGATTATGATACCAAAGGATATGGTTAAACAAATAATTCCTATAATTTGTAGGAATAGTTGAAATTTGACATTTGGTTTTGGAATCACTGGCTACTATAAGATCTTACTCTGTTTAGAAAAATGAAAAAGCTATTAGAAAAACAGTTCCAGCTAACACATTGAACTTCACTTCTTTTGTGCACACTACACTTGAGCAGTTTCTGCATGGAATTATATCTTGTACAGTGGTGTGGTGTGGTGTCAGAAATTTATTGGACTAGTGCAATCATCACTGAAGATTCAATCTTGCATTCTTTAAATTCCAGCATTAGAAACAGAACTGTCTGAGGCTATTCAGAAATGCCAAGTACTTTCACTCCTTATTTCCTTCAAGAAGGAAAATATTCAATACTGAACTACTGACAGGTGATACTACAGACAGCAATGTTAACTCTGTAGCCACCCACTTATATTAAATATCCAGTCATGATGTTTTTGTCATAACCTAAATTGAATACACATTCATTATATTGTTAACCAAGACACCAGGAACTTCTGACAGCAGCGGAAGATTTAGCTACTGCCACCCTCTTCCTTTTCTTTAAACAAGGACACATGGATTTTAAATGTATGCAGTGGGCATGACACAGGAAGACTTTGATGGGTGTGCAATTTCTTATTTGTATCTTTCTCCTGCCTTTCCTGGTTCAGAAAAGCTGAGAGTTAATGGAAGTGACCAGACTATATGGTTCATCAAAACAAAATGTAGATCAAGTGGAAACTCCACAGCATACATTACATGAGCAGGATTAACCTAGACTGGCAAACTCTGTTTCCATCCTCGCTGACTCAGAAAGGAGACTTAAATGAATCTGCTAACTCTAATGAGCAACACACTGCTGGTTGTCTGAAGTGAGCTATATACCACTTAAAATCAAACTGTAAACCAGTCATTTCACTTCACTGATCTTGTTCAGGCTTCCTAGAGTTTAACAGACAACTCATTATCCAGTCCATCAGACTACCCGTCTACCTCTCTCCTCCAATTGTCTCAAGACACAGGATGAAGCAACTCATGCTATCTTATACAACCTGTTTTCTGAGCCTCACTGCTCACAGAAGGCTACTGTTCACAGTGGACTGAAGGGAAAAAAATCTCCAAAACAAAACCAAGAAACCCATGCCACCAGTGAACTTACAACATCTTTAGCAGTGTACCAACAACAAGCATTTACAAATTCTCCAGCATGTCAAGGACAGATTTCCCAAATCTGATCCTCTACAACGGTATATTTCTTCTGGCATCTTAAGTAAATTACCTAGCAGGGACCTCAGTAATAGAAATGGAATTAAAGTAACATAACCTTGACACTTTGGGGTTTACTCATGAACAGCAGCTGTATCCTGTTATTTGTGATAGGAGTCTTTTGACAGCCCTCTGAGGCAAAGCACATACATGGTCTTGTGCAATTTGGGTAACAGCACAGAAGAATCAGGCCTTTTATTCCGTTCCCATACAAAACTGTGCCTTCAGAACTCGTCTCTATCAGATCCCAGCAGGAAGACCTGCTGAATGGGCCCCGAGAGAGCACTTCTCCTTGCCTCTGGCTGCAATGGCTTGCAGGCATATGACACTCCATCAATACCGAGAGCTGGCAGCTTGAAAGGCGGGAAGGACGTTCACTGATAGCATGCATCTGCTTAGTAACAGCATTGGTGCTCCACTCCTTTTCCCATTCATGCCAGCAGGAACAACTCCATTGAGAGACTCAACAGCAACAGATGGTCTCAGGCTAAGGTGTAATCAGGAGCAGTTTGCTAAATTTACCCCAAACAAATAGAATTACAGGCTTTTGCGGAATCTGAACTGAATTGGGAACCTGGGTGGTACAGTGTTAATATGTGTATATCCCAAAAACGATGATCTAAAGTTGTCAGTGAAAATCAGCTCTGCCCTGAAGTTGCATATTTATGCTCATGCTGGTTATTGTCTCAGCTTATACAATAGATGCTTATTTTGAGAGAATTTTTAGCTGCATCCTAATTAAGTCATTTACCTCCTACAGTCCTCTTTTTCCCTCAGGATATAGTCTGCTGAAAATGTTTAATGCAAAATCCACACTTGCATCACCTTCAATTCATCAGTATTTCATTATGTCAACTATTTACTCCATTAAGAAAATAGAAACTACTACCAAAATTGAGCAAGTCTTTATCGAAACAGAAAACTGTGTTATAACATAGAACTGGACGTGCATATGCCTTGAAAGCACCATTACCTTGAAGTTATCAGCTGTTTTGTTGAATACAACATTTAAGTTTGGAATCATGCCCTGTTACAATTCACTAATAGCAATTCCAAGCAGAAGCAAAGGGGGAAAAAAAAGGCAAATACTGATTTCAAATGCAAGTTCTGTATCAAGATTTAGTATTTGAATTTGCAATTACTGTGCAGAAAATGAATGTTTTATTTTTAAACAAAAACGTATACAACTGTACCAGAGAAAAATCAGTTACCTTCAAAAAGACTGGCATACACATGTAAAATAACAGTATGCTAGTAGACAGCACTAGTAGAATTGTGGAACTAACCCCACAGACGTATTACATAAGGTGATTACATGCAAACATACATTTGTTTGTCAGGTTTCATTTGTAGCAAAATTGGCCACAATCTTATGCATTAATTTGATCACTTGAAGGACAAAGTATATAGATGACAAAAAACATGGAATACCAAAGTTTTGAGTGTCATTACCGATGATGACATGGCAGTGCTGCTCTGAGGTTGAAAACTACACAAATGAAATGAAGCATTGCTTCATTTTATGTTATCTCACTGCTTTCAGATGGCAAAATCTGACTTAACAGTGAAAGCACAATAAAACATAATTTCTTTAAAATAGCTTTGAAATTAGTAAGTGCCTTTTTTATTTTTTACCTTATAAAATTTAGGCTATTTAGAAAATTAATGAAACCAGCTTTCTGAGGCTGTAGTTCTTCATCAACACAAGCTTTTCAACATTGTTGTTTAACTAAAGGACTCCCTATACTTCTGTCTCAGGGTAGTGTACTGGTCCTTAATTGTACCAAAACAACACTTCTTGGGGCTAAAAGGTGGATCCTGACATGTGAAGTCATTTGGTTAAAATAACAGCAGGTGGCCCATAGCAGAGTTGGTTTTGACCTTGATCAATCCCTTGATCCATTTCATAGTATCAGAGCTGTCATCACAACTGAGAATGACAAATGCTTAACTACAGGGAGATCTCAGCAGTCAGGCGAGGAGTAAGAAACGAGAACTAAAATGAGCAGATCTGCCAAAACCCTTCACACCATGAAGTTGTGGCTTAGAGAAGCACTAGGCTGGTCGTACATCACAGCCTTAGGTCAGAACTCCTGTTTCTATGGAACAGAAACTCTCCTTCTGCATACTTACAATCTACTACATCTATTTGGTACACATTCTTGAACTGCAAATCATTACAACTGTGGATTTTTTTTTAAAGCAGCCTACACAGGGGTTTTTTTTTAATCCTTCCCAATATGACAGCTACAGTCTTCTTGAGTTTAGTTATACAACAAATATTGGCTTTGATCTAAGTATTTGTCAACATCAGAAATATTTTTAAAATCAAATCAAAACAGGTATCTAGTACAAGACTTTTTTTAGCTTATAAGTTCTTAAAAAAAAAAAGAGTACCTACAAATATTTTTCCTTTAGAAACCAGTCAAGATCTAAGTGCTACGACTTAACAGATAATAAATGTTTATCAGTTTATAGTAGAAAGTCTGGCAAATGCTTAAGTACTGTGACAAAAAAGATGAGTTGCCAAATCCTTCACAGAGCCTATGGTCTTCAAGAACACTGGAGGCACACCTGATACCTCCTAGCAAGCTATGGAAAAGGAGATGCTTACAGAAGTTCACAAATGAGCAACAACTACTCTCTTCTGTCACTCCCACAACTTCACCAATGGCTAAGATAGGCTACCCTATGTTGGAAGTCACACTTGAACCATTCATGATGTGCAGACTTGATGACCATTACAAACACACATGGTCAAATACAATTGCAGCTTTGGCTAATACAAGCCTCTGTGTAAAAGGAAAAACTTTTCTATTCATTTCACTAAAATTATTAAGAGGTACCACAATGCTAATAGTCAGTGACAAAGACAGCCAAAGTTAATGAAAAAGAACCAGAAAAGAGATACTGTAGGAATGTTACAATAATGCTTTTAAAAATAGCACAGATATATTCCAGAGTAATAGAAAATAAAGCTGAGAAGTACATCTTCTCTGAGAGATACATGTTTCAGATTTGGAATTATATTCATTACTGTATAGACTTTTCTACATCTTTAATATATATTTTGTAATTACTATTAATGTTCTGGTTTTAGAGCAAAATTCATTTTGTATGGAGAGAACTAGTGAATACTTACATTTGAAGAACTCTGACAGCTGATGTCTGCTCTGTAGCACCAGCATTACCATATAAATTTAATGGAGTGGACTAAAAAGACCAAGCTGTGCGTCTTACCACTTACTTGGGAAAAAAGGTAATAAAATAATAACCTCAAGACTGTATAGAAAAACCTGAGATCTACTGTGTGTGAATTGCAGATTATGTAGTAAATCCACCTACATGTAATTTGTTAATGCAAAACCTACCATCCATCTATCTGATTACAGAATCTAGATGATAAAGCTATTTTTTAAGTGAGTCCTGGGTGGATTTTTCTATGTCATTTTTCTGTTCCCAAGTCAAAAAAGGAAACAAAAGTGTGCTTTGTGGTATTTACTAAATTTGGCATTGAATAATTTTTACTCTTCCAGCTTTGTAAATCTGTAAGGTTAGCAAGCCTATGTAATCATTAAAAATAGGTTTTACTATTTGACTAAAGTGCGTGCCAACATATAAAAGCCAGAAAAATCGCACAGATTGACTTATGCAAAAGCCTTCGATTTGAGAAAGTGATTGAAGAAGTAGGCCTCTTCTCTGGCAAGTGGCTTCATAGCCTTGCATAAGGACACTCCTTAGTTTGAGGTGTTCAACTGAGGAGATGACAGAAAATTTTCCAATCTGCAGTAAAAGCACCCTTGTATTAAGTTCCTGTGCCAACAACACACCGCAGCCTTTGGCAGGTTCAAAAGGACATTCTCATGTTAAGGGTGTAGAGGTTTCCCTTTGCCCATTCTTAAGTCAGTGATCCTTAGGAAGATAAGGAATTGCCTAATGATACCCCAATCTTTGTTTCCTTAGTTGTAGGAAGCATTTTTTATCAATGCTAATCTCTCCTCACCTGCATTCCCCGAGTTCTCACAGGGAACTAGACACATGAAAAGCTCGTGCCAGGGGGCAGAGATCCTTCTGTTCCTCTCTCCTGTGCCTACCTCCATCCCCCAGCTTGGCCACCGTCCTTTTGCATGGCATTAAACTATATAAAAATGCTCCACATAAAAAATGCAGCGTGCAAAGCGCCTCTGCGGAGTCTGGAGGGCACCTCTGGCCCTGGACACACCAGTGGTGCCCTGGGGAGGCAGCGGGATGGGAGCAGGTGTCTTTCCCGAAGCCTCGGCCGCCTTCTCCTGCCGAGGCTTTGAAGGCTCCCAGCCGTGAGGGCACCGCGCCACAGCCACCTTGCTTCAGCAGACCGCCAGCTTCACGCAGCAAGCCTCAAGCAGAGGCTTTACTTTTTGTTCTTTATTATCCTGACGTCAATGTAAAAATAAAGGTAATTTAGGCTCAGGTTATAAGCAATATAAAAACAGGAGGAGGAAGCTGGCAGCAGCAGCCTGACTTCAGGCTTCAGAAAGCCTGTGAGAGCCTGCCAAAACATAATCTTAGCTGAAGGCATTAGCACATCTGAGACCACCCCCCGGATGCCTAAAAACAAAAACACAACAAAACCGCAAATGCTCTTTCTAGCAATGCCACCGTCTCCATCTCCTGGAGGGGGGAAAGCAGAGCCTAAGTACGGGGTTTGGCTGAGAATCTGGGAGAGAACTGTAGCTACCACCCCAGACGAAACTGCGTATGACAAGTTCAGGTTGCAGTAAGTGCGGCCAAGTTATAAATCCCTCAGATAGGGACCCATAATGAAAACGGGAACACTGACTTAATAGGTGGCACCTTGACCTGACAGGAGTTTGGCCTCCGTTCCCCTGCCAAAGAAGACGAGACACAGAGCAGTCCTCTCAGGACGTGTGGGGAGAAAAGTGGGGGCTGATGGATGGTTTTGTGGACGAAGGAGAGAGAGATGAGGAATAAACTGCAAATTGATCTGTGCAGCAGAATGAAAGCAGGATATGGCAAGGTAGACTTAGGTCAGTGTCACACAGGTGCAAGCCCTGGAATTAGTTTCCTGAACATCTGCAGCAAACATAAAAAACAACTGCCAGTACCAAGAAGGGAGAAAAAAAAAACCAAACACATCTCACATTTCATGGATCAAACCAACCAACAAAACAAAAAAGAAAAAAAAAAAGGTTTTTTTCTGTGACCATAGCATTCACTAGACGCTCTGTTCCTAATTTCCTAGTTTAAGCTGTGTGTTTTGCCACATCATTAAAGAAAATAATAATCCTTCTGCTTTCCCTCAAACTGTTTGAAAACATCCCCCTATTGAGACCTCAATAGAGTCAGTCTTCCAGACTTAAACAAAGGCGGACCATCGAACAGGGCTTCTGACATGCCCCTCCCCAGCCCCCGCCGCCGAGTGCTTCAGACTAAATACAATTGAAGTCCCCTCCTAGGAATCCACAAAGATCCATCTTAACAAAATGTCCGTGTATGCGATAGGCGAGGAGTAATTTGTGTATTTTTCTTTGCCTATGAGAATGTCTGGAAGAAGAAGAAAAATGTTTTCTTCTTATGTTTTGATCATAATTATTTCTCCTCCCTCTTTTACCCTTGCTATTCCCAGGGTAAGAAGACAGAAAAGGATACCAGTACTGCAACCTGAATTAATTACAAAGCTTGAATTTTTCATTTAGCTGTGTACAAAGCAAAGGTACTGAGGAATGACCATTCACATGTGAAGAACTAAATTAATTTGCCCAAGAACATGAGTGCCTGCGGCACTTACAGAAATAGCCCAAATTACTCTCTTACCTTGGCAGGAAAACAAACTCTTTGCTTAAAGAAATTAAATTATAAGAAGTACAAATCCTAAAAATTCTTCAAACTTGCTTATCATACCTGATATATTCCAAGTGTTTGGCTGCCTTTTAATTTTTTTAACTATTCTGGCCTACAATTTTGATTTTTTTGTTACTTTTCCCTTCTTATGACTGCTATTTCCTTCCTTAACTATCTGTGTTAAATGAAAAAATTACCTCAGCTAGGAACATCACAAAATCCATAAGTTAGTATTTATTATGTATTAAAAAAAATCCATAAAGACACTGTTCTGACAAAATGAAAGGATTCACACAAAACATGCTTTAAAAACACAAATCTGGTTTAGCTTCACAACAGAAGTTAGTAGAAAAATGTATATATTGCTTGCTATAATAAAACCCCCCAAAAATATTAGAAAAGGATAAAATAACTATTTTGTGAGAGGAGACTGAAAGCAAGAGTTATTAAAATTACCCAATGGTTTGGGGAGCTGGTATCAATTTCTCCCTCAAGATAAAATCCTGGCTACTGAACAACGTGGAATAGGTCGCTGCTCTGAACATGAACCTTTTTATAGAAAATGTCAGGGAAAGAGCATAAAAAATTAACAAATCCTCCTACATTTACATCTTCATTGATGAACTCAAAGATGCACCAAAAGCTACTGCTATTCTACACACATCTCCACAAACAACAGCACAGTTTGAAGAGTCCATCTCCCCAGCTTGGTGCAAGTTTCCTCCCCACCATCTACCTAACCAGAACCTGTACCTACAGCACTCTCAAAGCACATAGAAAGTTCTTCAAACAGCTTCCCTCTTCACATGGCAGCTGTAAACTTGTGCACAAATAGAAAAATATGTGTGTGGGAGGGAGTCACAGGAACACACTAGCTTAATTTGCAAGCTGCCCAGTTTTAATCAATGGTTAACCAGTTTTAACCATTTTCACCCTTCTTTCACCTTTCTGTTTTAAATCAACTAAAATTAAAATGAAAACAAGGCTTTCCTCATGCTGTAAGAAATCCAGCACTGATAACATACTGGAGTGAATGAGCTTTCTCTCTGCCCTGCAACTGACAATGTGACACCTGTACTACTGGTGGCAAAGTATCATACAAAGAAACCTGCAGTAACTCGAACAGTGACGTATGTCTGACCAGACCAGTTCAGGAGGACGAAGATCTCTTTTTGATCCAGCCAGAGCTGGCTGAAACATCTTACTGTATCACAGAGACCAAACAAGCAGGGAAAAGAGGGAAGGTCACTTTGGAAACAGAGTCAACAGAAACTTCATTTCTTCACACAAGCCTTGCCCTTTTGTGCCTCCTACTTCCCATATAACATCCCATCTTGCATAAAAGACGTTTATTTAATAACAGTAACAGAGCGGTGGAAGAAGGCTTTGTAAGTTCAAGAGTGAAGTAAGGGTTGAAGGAAGACTGGAGATGGTGGAGACTTTTGTGTCACATGTCTTAGTGAATGAAGCCAGGGGCACTTCATGCAGAATTTAAGCCTGGGATAGAGGCATCTACAGATAGAACTTGTCTTAAAGGGGTTTTTGTAGTTTGATTTTTTTTGAGAGGGGGGAAGAAAGGGGACAAGATGGGTGGTTTTATATAATAAAAAAAATGTAACTAACCAGAATGCAAAAAATGTATACAATCTGGATAAAAGAATTTTTAATGAAGGCACTGCAAATGACATTTTCCCTCTACTTCTGAATGCTGCAAATAGCAAATTAGCATACCTCGCAGTGGAATTTCTGCTATGGGAGAGATGAAAGGTTAACTGTCTAAAGAGTAAAGAATATGTTTGACATCTATTTAGAAAAGCAAGAGTCTTCTAATAGGTAGAGGCCCCACTTGATCCTCCTAATTCTCCTTCAGTGTTTGCATACACTTTAAAATAATTAGAGAAACTCACTCCAGAAAGTCTAACTGAAAAATAAGTAAAAAAAACCCAACACACAAAAAACCCCACAACAAAAACAAAAAACCACCGCGGACCTCAATGCCTTGTTTGCTTGGCTTGTTAGAGGGCTGTAGAGGTCACAGTGATTGACAAGTCTTTGGTGCCTTTAGGAGAGCTGCTAATGCATACGGCATCACCCGAGAGGCAAGCTCTGAGTACTGACCATGCCTAATAATCGAAGGGCCGCCAGCAGACTGAACAATGTAGCAAACAAACCCTCATGAACTGAGGACGGCTGAAAGATTGCAAATTACATTCTCATCAATTAGTACCAATTAAAAAGCAGGAGGGTATGATATATAATGCAAATAAAGACATCCTCCCCCCTCCCTTCCCACCTCACTCCAAGGTATTTCCATAAAGCTAGCTTTGTTGTCACTTCTTAGCCTTCACCTTACTGCTGCAAACACATGCCCGGGCTCCCATTCGGGAATTTGCTCTACGTGTTACTAGATCAATAACGCCATTGAGAAAAGCAAACTGGGTAAGGGTACACAAGCTTGAGTTTCTATATCCTACCATAACCTAAGTGCTAAGACTGGGGTTTCATAAGGTGTGACAGAGACAGGAAAGCATAGCCTCAAGCCAGACAAGGCTCCTTCCAAAGGGATCCCACCACAACTACTCACTGCAGCCTTGCACAAACACTGTCCATTGCATTGCTGGAACGCCAGCAGCTCTCAGTGGCTCCACATCAGTTCCTAGTCTCTGTTTGGGCAGTGTGAAGGAGGAGAAACACCACCTGGGAAGCAGATGATGATTCTCCCTTCTAGCTCTTTCTAAACCAGGTCTTATGGAGTTAGTGAGTTTGTTCTATGTATGGTTAAAGACAGTAAACTGCTTTCACAGACAGGCATGTAACAGTGGTTTACAATGTGTCTCCATGGATTTTACCTCCTGTGTATGTACCTGTCTACTTCTGCAGCGGTTTTTAACCGTTCCTTGCAGTTTTGAAGGCATAGTATAACTCATTACATTACACCTCAAGTTCCATCTAACTTCAGCTAGCATTTTAAAGATAGCTGTGTCTTTTTAGCAATGGAAAAACAGCCCTATTCAGTGTTAAATGTATACCTTCAACAAACAGAACTATTGACCGGTAATATTGACTATGCTTTTCAAGCTTTACTGAATCTCTACAGAGGCTAGAGGAATAATAATATAAATGTGATTAAAGTTTCAAGAGCAGTGGGTTGCAAGGAAAAAAGAATCACTGTTATTCTATTTTAGTAAAGTCACCTTAGGCACCACATTTGTAATAAAAATAATACTTTGATCTTAATACTTTTCATTAGTAAAACTCAAGAGTATTTTACAAAGAAAGTGGCATCACCATTTACATATAGGGTACCATTACCACAAAATGAAATGAACTCCTGTTCATTTCTTTTTTCCATGCAAATTTCAAGTGCTATTGTGACAAAATCTACTAAAACCACACA
>WEIV01027807.1:0-23621 GCA_013390005.1 Calyptomena viridis | reverse complement strand
GGGCCGACAGCCCAGCCGGGCGCGGCTGCGGGTCCCGGGGGGCGGAGGAGCATCCCTGCGGCGCCGGTGCCCGGCATCCCAGCGCCCCGCATCCTGGGAAAACCTGGCTGCGGGCAGAGCACACCACAACTTGGCGTTTTCCGCAGGGGAAAAGGGGCGACTCCCGGTGCAGCATCTTTCCCTTGGGGATGGGACGAGGCCTCCCGGCGGCACGGTACCCCTTGGCAGGGCGGGGGGCAGCGGGTACTGGGGACCCCGGCCAGGAAAAAGGGGGGACACATGTGTGTGTGCCCAGCGCAGGGCGATGGCGTTTCGCATCTCGCTCTGCTCCCTCTTCTCGGGCGTCTTTAACTCTTGTTAGTTGACACCGTGTCTTATGCGGAGCTGCCTCGAGCTCCTCTGTCAGCGCAGAGCTCCGTGTTTATTCCCTGTGGTGTTACACCGAGAGCCGACAGTACACCGAGGAGCCGAGTCTTGCCCTGTGGTGGAGACTGGGTCACCGGGAGCTGTTGTCATCCCCTGCCCATGGTCATCCCCCCGCGATACTGGATGGGGAATGTGTGAATTTGTTTCTGGCCTTATGAGCATCTCTATACCCAGCTTAGGGGCTCTGGGAAATGGAAGACCTTGCGTGGAGTCGGGCGAACCAGACTGGTGGGTGGTGGGTCTGGGGAGGGTCACAGCGCTGTTCATCCAGACCACTTCCCACCTTTAATGCTGTGCCGGGTGTGGTGCTAAGGAATACTACTGGTTGCCTCAGCAACGGCTATTAAACCAGGAAAAGGGTATGACATTTATTTAGCGTCGTGGATAGAGCTGCCATCTCATTATTACTGTCTGTGGCTGCTCCTGAGTGCAGACACACGGCAGCTCCTGTGGAGTGGGAGGTGAGGGCTGCCCGGGGCTGTGCTCCTGGCCAGGAGCTTCTTCCAGAGCCTGCTGTGCCTCTGTGGGCTGTCACTGCCCGTGAGTGTGTCCCCGTGCTGGCCTTCAGTGCCCAGCTTTGCTCCCTCCCAGAGCTGTGTGCTGGGAGAAAGTGCAGCTCGTGCCTCAGGGAGCAGAGCTGGGGTTGTGATGGGCCGTTTTTCTGGCTTTTGGGGAAATAAATGTGGGTTTGGTGAATGTTAGTAGAGCCCGAAGGAGGAAAGGGGTGTATGGAGAAAGCCCTTCTGCCCTGGTGAAGTGCCACCGTGGTTTCACACAGTCTGGGATCCAGCAGCCTGTTAGTGCTCATGCAGAGCAGAGACTTTCTTCTGGTGGTCCCGTCACTCTGGGCTCCACCTGGGGATGTTGGTGTGGATGTGGGTTCTCTGCCTGTGCAGGTGGTTGCCCTTCCCTTGGGGTTTGTCCCAGTTTGGGGCCCAGTGGAAGTGGTGAGCCCAGACAGGGGCCTTGGTCCAGCAAGGGGTGTGGATGCACAGTGGGGAATTCCAAGGTGGAGCCACATTCTCTGCTCTCCACCTGGGCTTTCCTCTGGTAGGAATTAAAAAACCTCAGGAAACATGATCCTGTAGGTTATGGAGTTAATTACTTAGCATCATCTCTGAAACTGGGGGCAGGTGGGGTATTCTTGTGCCTGTTGCTCCCTTCTCATTAGGCTGGTTTTGCTCATGATTTTGTTTTTTCCTCCTCCCCAAGGCTGACCTTATTGCTAACTGAGGAGCTTGTGCAGACTGCAAGGAGCAGGAGAAAAGGCCAACTGCAGAAACCTCCTGTTTGCTTCCCCCCCCCTCAGAATTTTTGCCTTTCACAAACCTGTGCATTCTCATGTCATTAGACCACATCTGGTTCTGCGTCAGCCGTGGCTGTGGGAGCAGCTGGGCCCTCGGTGCAGGTGAGCTCTGCTGAGACCAGGGACAGCCAGGGCTCATCCTTGGGGAGCTGTGCCACATCTGTCACCCCAGTGCCACAACTGAGTGAGTAAAACCCTGGGAAGGCAGGGGAATAAACAGCAAACTGGAATTATCCCGAGCACTCACGAGCTCAGTATTTGGCTGTTGCCATGGTTAATGCATTTGGTTTTGAAGGAGTCCTGTGCTGCAGTGGATGTGCAGGTTGAGATGAGTTGTGTTATCTGTCACCATCTCCTTACTCCCCCTCCCTCCCCATATGGTCACAATAAATCAAACCAAGCCTGGAAGCTGCAGAATTGACTATTTGTCAGCAGGCTGCAAGGGAGGGAGTGAAGTCTGACTTAGTGAGGAATCCTGTTTCCTGGTATGCAGGATAAGCAGCATAACCAATATTCTCTGATTTTTTTTTTAGAGCTTTTATCAGGTGGAATGAGGCTTCTTTACAAACCCAGAGCCTGAAATACCCAGGTTTGAAAGGGTGTGGGTTTTCAACTAAAAATATTCTCCTTGCAGCCTGTGTTCCTCCCATTCTTTTACAAGTTTCATTTTTAATAGAGGAGAATCCCGAGGTATATTTTTAACTTCTTCCAGGTAATAGCATTGCACAGAGGAATGGGTGGGGAGGGAGGTGTTATCTGTGCAATACACCTGTACTGGAAAACAGTTGAGTGAAAAGCTGAATGGAATATGAAAGTAAACAGTCACCTTGGTTGTTCTTCTGCAAAAACTTAGTTTATATTTAACTTGCCACTCATCAAGCAGCTTTAAGTCTTAACTTGTCAGTAGCTGCTGAGCCTGGATTGAACATTTTGCTGATTGTTCTTAGAATTCTTTTAAAAACTGGGGTTGGCCGCAGCCTGCTTGTCTTCTGTCAGATATATTGTTTATTTTTTGACATCTTTGATGGTTGTCACTGTGTGGCTGTTGACTAATTCCTTCATCATGGGGAAAATAATGAGTCTCTTCCTCCCACTCCTTAAGTGAAGCCCCTGCTCCACAGCCTGGTTTGTGGCTAAATAACACAAATCACTGGTAAGAGTAATGTTTTTGCAGCTTGCATTTGTTTTTCTGTGTGCCTGTGGTTCCAAAATATCAGATTGCAGGTGTCAGTGCCAGCTATTTCATTCTGGATTGGTAGAAAACAGTAAATTAATTTAATGCTACTAGGATTTGAAAAATTAATGTTGAGAGCTTTAAATGTTCTCAAGGCCAGTTTATAAAAAAAAAAAAAAAGGAAAGAAAAACGCCTTTGTGTAGCTGTCAAAAGTGCTCAGGCAAGATGAAGATGAGGATGATGAGCTGCAGGTTGGAAATGAAAGCTGCTGTTTGCAGAGGGACCTTCTGATGGCTCTCAAGCACCCAGGGCAGCCCTTTTCAGATGCTCCTGTATCTGAGTAAACAGACATCCTTAATGCAGCATTTCTGGATTGCCTGCATCGATCTGCTCTGAAGAGCATCACTGGCCACTGGGGACCATTTCCTCTCCCTTTAAAGATAAAAGCAGGGGTTGCACAAGTGCTCTCGTGCTCCAGACACTTCTGGCTGGATCCTTCATCTCTGCAGTGGGTTCTTTGCTGCTTTTCCCCTTCCTCACATCTCCCTTCTCGGTCCATATGCCAGAGGAGCCTCCCTCACCCCTCTTTGCTGCCAAAATATCACCCTCTTCCCTCCCGGTGTCCTGGCTGTTGCCATGGAAATACCTGGGTTTGCACAGATTCGGGACTTCAGAGCAAACTGGAGCTGGAAGTTGCACTTGGTTTGGATGCAAATAGTGTCAGTTCTTTGCCATGTTCAATTGAATCCAAAGGGCTTGTCTGGGTGACATCAGCACCTGGGAAATGGGAGCTTTGGGGTGTGGTGGGGGCAGAACAGGGCAAAGCTTTGAAGTCAGGTGCTGGAAACACAGAAATGACTAAAGTTTTCCTTAAATGTTTCCTTAAATGTCTGTACTGAGCATTTACAGCGAGCAGTGCCAGCAGTGCCAACAGATGGGATGGAAATGTGTGTTTGACAAGCACAACAGAATTAGAATCAGCTATTACATGATCTTAGTGAGCTTAAATTAGTGTTGTGTGCACAGGTTTTTGGCCAAAAGTTTGTGCCCTACGAAGAAAACCTGGTGCAAAACACTCTTCAGGAAATGCACATCTTTGGAATGATTCCTGTGTCCCCCAGGATGCAATATTGCATTATGGATCCTTTCATTAGTGTCTTTTGAATTTATTTTCCAGCAAACTGCCCAAATATTCAGAGTTTTTCTCTCCCTTCCCCTCCAAGGAGCCTCATCCCAGTCCCCAGCTGGTGGTGCCTGGGGAAGGTCCAGCCTGGAAATCCCACGTGTGTCACGTGGAGGATCCCTCAGCTGCAGAAGGTGCCATGTTTTATTCAGCAAGTGGTGATAAATAATTAAATAAGACTTTTAGAAAAGCCAAGGGCCTCCGTTGGCAGGTTTGCAATCGATGTTCCTGTGGCAGCAAGAACAGGGAGCTGCCAAAGGGCTCTAAAGGCAAGTGCCATCAGAAGTGTCCCTGGGCTGTGCCAGGGGGATGTGGAAGTGTCTGGTGAGAGCCCTTAAATCTCTGGGTATAAATAGTGCTCGTGCTCTGCAGCTGGGGGTGTTTAAACTGATTGGAGCACATTTAATTGCAATTATTTAGTGGTCAGCCAGTGAACTCTTACAGAAGTGTCAGAGTGTGGGTGCAACTCGTGATGGTGCTGAACAGTCAGTCTGGAACTTGCCCTTGGGATAATCAGAGTGTGTGTTGCTGGAAAAATAAGGAGTGTGGTCATGCATAAGGAACATGAAATCTTGCAGCTCTTAGTCTGATAATGTGAATTGCTAAAAGAGGATGTTGCAGCAATGAGGCAACAGGCAGCCATTTAATTTTCAAATGAGAAGATCACTCTGGTTTGGTGAAAGATTTTGGTCTGGGAAGTCCCACTTTAGAAAAAGTGGCTTTTAGCTGCAGCCTGGGTGATGTGGTTGAGTGTCCCAGGATTTCCATCCACCATTCCCAGCACACAGGGAGTCCCATGGGCAGTCTAGAAGGACTTGGAGTCTGGGGTAATATCTTGTCCTGGAGCTGAGCAGAGATTCTGCACTTGCTTTGCCTCAGACATTGAGCCACTTCTGTACATCCAACAAACCAGGCTCGTGTTCCTGCTGGGAGATGTTCACCTGCAGGGCAGGGGGTTGTGTTTGTCCTGGCAGGTACAGCCACATCCCTCAGGATGCATCTAAGGGGTCCTTCAGCACTTTGTGACACCTGAGAAGTGACAGTGCTGCAGTGCAGAGTGGGGGGAGCTGCTTCCTCTGGAGCTTGACCAGAGCTCGTTCCTGGAAAGAGATTTTGGTTCAGAGAAACAATTACAGAGATGCTCAGATTACAGCAAGGAATGCCCACGTGGACTTGCTGCATCAAACCTGATGAGGAAAATGGGATTTTTAAGTGTGAGAATTAACTTCCAAACACGTAATTAAAGCAGCCCTTAGACTGTGATGAGAATGGGAGAACTCCAGCTTGGAAAATAATCTGAAAAGCGAATGTAGAAAAGCGAGCAGAATTAAAAGCCTTGATCATCAGTGGGCTGTTCTTTTTTTTAGTTTGTTTGTTTGATGGCTTTTGTTTGAGGGCCTGATGGTTCTCTTGAGGTGGGTTGGACAGGAACATTGAACCTGGCAGTGCTGGGTTAATGGGCTTGATGATCTTGGAGGTCTTTCCCAACCTAAGCAATTCCATGATTCTGTGATTAATCCTATGATTCTGATGGGATACAGCCAGTGCAGCTTCCTGGCTCTGGTTTTGCATCCTCTCCCAAGTCCTTGACACTCCATGCAGAGGTGGCTGTTCAGAGGGAGCAGAAAACATCTTCATCTCCACTCTCTTTTTGACTGTGAATCCTTTGTTTTCAGGATGAGGGTTACATGGACACTCAGCAGAAGGTCTTAACCGTGTTTGCCCAAACCAGATCAACAGCAGCTCCTAAAAACACATTTCTGTGAGAACCAACTCAATCACTGGAACATTTCTTTAACTGTAGCTTTCATTTGTGTGAAGGAAAGTCCCACTCCAAGGGCTGAAGTCAGACCAGGATCTCTCATTGCTCTGGCTTCAGTGTCTGGCTGCTCTGCCGTGTTTTTTGCTCTGCCAGACATTTTTTGGTGCTGGATCTGGTGACGAGGCCTGTGCCTGGGGTTGTCCCCACAGCTCACTGCCCTCAGCCTTTGGCAACGTGGCTGAGCTTCACCCTGGAGCAGGACTGGGAAAAGGATCACACTGGGGACTCTGTTTGCATCTGGCTTGCTGTAAACAATTTCACAGAGTTACGAGCGTGGCCAAATATTGGGGAGGTGCTGTGCTCCCACAGAAATGCCTTGATAAGCAGAAAAAGGCTTTGCAAGAGGCATGGNGGAGCTTGACCAGAGCTCGTTCCTGGAAAGAGATTTTGGTTCAGAGAAACAATTACAGAGATGCTCAGATTACAGCAAGGAATGCCCACGTGGACTTGCTGCATCAAACCTGATGAGGAAAATGGGATTTTTAAGTGTGAGAATTAACTTCCAAACACGTAATTAAAGCAGCCCTTAGACTGTGATGAGAATGGGAGAACTCCAGCTTGGAAAATAATCTGAAAAGCGAATGTAGAAAAGCGAGCAGAATTAAAAGCCTTGATCATCAGTGGGCTGTTCTTTTTTTTAGTTTGTTTGTTTGATGGCTTTTGTTTGAGGGCCTGATGGTTCTCTTGAGGTGGGTTGGACAGGAACATTGAACCTGGCAGTGCTGGGTTAATGGGCTTGATGATCTTGGAGGTCTTTCCCAACCTAAGCAATTCCATGATTCTGTGATTAATCCTATGATTCTGATGGGATACAGCCAGTGCAGCTTCCTGGCTCTGGTTTTGCATCCTCTCCCAAGTCCTTGACACTCCATGCAGAGGTGGCTGTTCAGAGGGAGCAGAAAACATCTTCATCTCCACTCTCTTTTTGACTGTGAATCCTTTGTTTTCAGGATGAGGGTTACATGGACACTCAGCAGAAGGTCTTAACCGTGTTTGCCCAAACCAGATCAACAGCAGCTCCTAAAAACACATTTCTGTGAGAACCAACTCAATCACTGGAACATTTCTTTAACTGTAGCTTTCATTTGTGTGAAGGAAAGTCCCACTCCAAGGGCTGAAGTCAGACCAGGATCTCTCATTGCTCTGGCTTCAGTGTCTGGCTGCTCTGCCGTGTTTTTTGCTCTGCCAGACATTTTTTGGTGCTGGATCTGGTGACGAGGCCTGTGCCTGGGGTTGTCCCCACAGCTCACTGCCCTCAGCCTTTGGCAACGTGGCTGAGCTTCACCCTGGAGCAGGACTGGGAAAAGGATCACACTGGGGACTCTGTTTGCATCTGGCTTGCTGTAAACAATTTCACAGAGTTACGAGCGTGGCCAAATATTGGGGAGGTGCTGTGCTCCCACAGAAATGCCTTGATAAGCAGAAAAAGGCTTTGCAAGAGGCATGGCAGGAAAATAGTGACTGCAAACAACCCTGAATGGAAGGATGGCAGGAAAATAGTGACTGCAAACAACCCTGAATAGAAGGATAGCAGGAAAATACTGACTGCAAACATTCTTGATTAATCTATAGACTACATGTAGTGTGGGGAAAAATCCAGCCAGGTAAAACAGTTGTGAGTCAATATTGCCTCAGACTAATTAAACCCCGAGTTTTTGGCTCATTCCTGGGCCCTGCACCTCGGTGGTGGTTGCTGTGATAATATTTGGCTCATTCCAGCAGTGTAAATGACAGCAGGGCTGGGTGACAGGAAAACTGGGCTTTGGATGAAGTGTATCTGTGGGAATCTTGTAGCAGAGAGGTCTAAGCCTTCACCCCTCCCTGGGGTCTGGGGTTGTTGGATAGGGGAAGATTTGGTTTCCTTTTAAGGGTGAAGAAAGCAGTTAAATGTTAATAGCAAAGTTTTGGCTGGGATGGAGCTGCCCAGGATGAGCAGAACCACAGGAGGGATCAAACTCTGGGATCAGGAGCATTCCTGGAGGTGTGGGGGTACAAGCTCTGGTCTGAAGGAGATGCACCAGGATTCCTGCTGCCCCTGAGGAATCCAGTCCTGCAATCCAAGGTCTCTGCTCATTGCCCGTGGCTCTTGGGTCTGGCTTTGGAGATGGGACACAGAGGACAAAAGATGGTTTTTCTGTGCAGTTCCAATGTGCACATGGAGCAGAGCAGGACCCACTCTCCTGTTCAGGAGTCAGTGGTTCAGACAGTGTTGAGACTGGCCTGTCTTTGGTTGTGGGTTATTAATTAATAATTAATATTGTTGAGTTTGTATGGACGCTCTGTCACCCTGCTCTGGTGGCTCACCCTGTGCTCACAGCTGGAGCCAGGGGAGTTGCTGTGCTGTTGTGGAATTCTTGGTGAGATTCCTCTCGAGTTTACCTACAGCTAAATTATTAGTTGCTGTTTTAATTTCCTTTCTAATAAAAGAAGAGCAAACATCTCATTTCCCTGGGCTGGCATGAGATCCAGAGTGGGCAGCTTCATCTGTTGGGATTGTTCTGGCTACAATCGGAGAATTTGCATTAAAATGCTGGAGAGCAGCACATTTAGAGGCTGTTCAAGTCTTCTCTGTGGAGTGAGCCAAGTGTGGCTGAGCTGTTCCCCGTCCTCTCAGTGGATCCAGGTGGAACCTGTGGTGTTTGTGATCCCAGCTGGCTGTGGAGGGGCTGGGGTCTGGGTGGGAGAGTCCTTTGGGATCTACAGAGAACAGCAGAGATCTGTCAGGAGGTTTGGGGTTCTCTGGCTTGGAGCTGTCCTAGAGATGCCACACGTGTCTGTTTATGGCCAAATGTAAGATTTTGGATGTACAGAAAGTTAGAATCTCTTCCCTGGAAGTGTCCAAGGCCAGGTTGGAGCAGCCTGGGATAGTGGGAGGTGTCCCTGCCCATGGCAGGGGTGGCACTGTATGGGCTTTAAGGTCCCTTCCAACCCAAACCATTCCATGATGCCATGATATCCCTTGTTTTCTGTCACAAGGCTACATCTGTCTTCTTGGCCTCTACCTGCTGGGGCTGGTGTGTGTTTGTATGTGTCACGTGCCAGGTGAGTGCCCTTGTTGCAGTGCCCTTTCCTACTTCTAGTCCTGTAGATTTCATTGATTTATTTTCAGTGTGATAACCTCAGTCAACACGGTGCTGCTTTTTTTTTTTTTTTTTTAACATTTAATGAGTAATTTTCCACTTAACTGTGTCTCTTGGAAGGTTTTTTGTTTGTGCCTTGAGCGTGCAGGTGGTTTGTGCTGTGTTGGCACCAAGATGCCTGGTTGGAGCTGGAGTCCTGCTGCTCCACAGGCCCTGGACAGGCAGATGGTCACTGCCCCAGGGAAGGCCCTGGGCTGGTGTCACTGTGGGTGTTGTGTCAATGTATTCAAATTTCAAGCAAATACTTGAATATACTGCTTAAAGTGGAATATTTCCGAATTTAATCAGAATCTGGTAAAA
Organism: Calyptomena viridis; assembly: GCA_013390005.1. Lineage (NCBI taxonomy): Eukaryota > Metazoa > Chordata > Aves > Passeriformes > Eurylaimidae > Calyptomena > Calyptomena viridis. Next base: position 14,269 of record WEIV01027807.1, on the reverse strand, counting down.
ATAGAACTGTGCGTTGATTCTCAGGTGTGTTTTGGGGGGGGTTAAAGTGTGGGTTAATTATTAATTATTGCCAGTGTTGCCATGAGGGTTCATTTATTGTCTGTGTGTTGTTTTCTGGTGGATCAGTTGGATGTGTGAGAGGGAAGAGCCACGTCCTGCTGGCAGAGGAGGCTCAGCCTGGCTGGGTGAGGGCCATGAGCCACCTGCACAAGGAGAGCTCAGCCAGCTGGGAGAGCCAAATTTTGGGGAAGATGTGCCTTCCTGTGCTGCCCTGAGGGTTGGTTGGTGACAGGTCCTGGGCTGGTCATGGTTTCAGAAGGAGGGACTGGCATGTCTTGGGTGGACACGTGTAATGTCAGGTGGAGCAAAAGGAGCAGCTCTGGTGCTCACCTGGACACTGGTGGACACAAGGTGTGTCCACCATCCCCAGCCCACCACTGCAGCTGAGGGCCAGGGATGTGTGGGAGAGAGGGACTCCTTTCCTCTTGCTGGGACTTGCTCTGTCCCTGTTTCTGTTTCTCAGTGATCCTTCTGGTGTTGAGTTTAAAATGAAATGCTGCTGGAGGCAGGAAGCCTGAGCAATACATGGACACTCAGCAGAAGGTCTTAACCATGTTTGCCCAAACCAGATCAACAGCAGCTCCTAAAAACACATTTCTCTGAAGACCAACTCAATCACTGGAACATTTCTTTAACTGTAGCTTTCATTTGTGTGAAGGAAAGTCCCACTCCAAGGGCTGAAGTCAGACCAGGATCTCTCATTGCTCTGGCTTCAGTGTCTGGCTGCTCTGCCATGTTTTTTGCTCTGCCAGACATTTTTTGGTGCTGGATCTGGTGACGAGGCCTGTGCCTGGGGTTGTCCCCACAGCTCACTGCCCTCAGCCTTTGGCAACGTGGCTGAGCTTCACCCTGGAGCTCACTGAGCTGCCCCTTCCCTGGTGCTCAGCACGGGGCACTGGGATGGGGGGAAACTACGTGGGGTGTAAGGAAGGTGGTGCCCTGACCAGGAACAGCTGCAGTTTGTGGCCACAATAAAGCACTTAGGTAGGAGATGGAGCTTTTCTGGGGTCCCTGGAAGCAGATCCTGCTGCCCCTGGGATGTTCCTGCAGCTGCAGTCGCTGCTCCGAGCAGAGTCGGGAGGTGGGAGCTGCAGCTGGATCACGTTTTCCAAGGAGAATTTCCCAGTACTCTGAGCCCGAGGCCCACATCTCACTGACATTCCTTGCTGTGAGTTCCTGACTCGGTGTCAGCTCAGATCCAGGGAAGTCTCAGTGCTCAGGACCAGGGTCTGTAAGTCACCCAGCACAGAGCAGGGTGGGAGCTGACCTGGCAGCTCGGGCACACAGAGGAGCTTTTGGCTTCAGGGAGGACTTTTTCCTTAATCCATACCCGTGCAGAGTTTCCTTTATTGAGCTGTCAGCTGTGCATAACTCACCTTGATTAAACTCACAAAGCAGTTTAATTCCCCAAGTGGTGCTATTAAAAATCTCTCCTGCAGCCAAGGTTTGCTTGGCCAAGCCTTGACGTGCTGGTTTTCCCTCCTCCCTGGCCTTCAGAGGGAACACCTTGCTAAGCAGAGCCTCCCTGACGCCCACAGCACTGGGAACCCTCTGCCTTGCATCTTCCAAAACCAAGGAATGGAAGGCAAGATGTTACAGAGGCACTGGAGGATGAGATCTGGGCATGCTGGCAGCTCTGTTTTTAACAGGAAAAACGGTTGGGAACTGAACATTCAAGCAGCAAAGATTCATCTGGGTTTTGCTGATTTCAGCAGGATTAGGGAGGTGCAGCTGGGGATGACAGTCACCACCTCTGCACTCTGCTGACCTGGCAGGTCTGACCTCCCACCTGCCCTATGCAAAAATTACCTTCCTGATTTATGTGGGTTCCTATTTGTTTTTGTCCCCTAATTGTGCCCCTGATGTGACAGCTTCCTTTTGATTAGCTGCTCTGTGGTGAGACAGTGAGGGTCAGTGAGAGCAGAGCTGGTGGCACTGCTGTGCAAATGGCATTCCTGGGCACAGCTGGTGCCAGGTGACCCCTGAATTAGCACTGATGGATAGTTACAGTCATTTGGGACAGCTGTGTCACATGAAATTTGTCAAATAAAATTAAAGAACAGAACAATACTGTAAGAGCATTAAGTATGAGATTTGGTTACCTTTATTAGATGACTTTTATCTAAGTGGTGCTCAATCCCCGCAGTTAATTCTCTGTTCATCATTCTCCTGCTTTGAAGTTTCTCAGAAATGAGACAACCCTGGGTTTTTACCTCTGCCTTTTTGAAACAGCTGGCGATGCTCAGCAGGCAGAGCTGTGTTGATCCTCCATGAGACCTCCAGTGCCTCTGGAACAATCAGGGAGCAGAGGAGGCTTCCACGTGCCCACCTCACCACAGGTCTCTGGTCCATGGCAGAAGTTCCATGTTTTCTCTGACTGCCTCTGTCCCACAGGTGAAGCAGATCATGGAGGAGGCAGTGACAAGGAAGTTTGTGCATGAGGACAGCAGCCACATCATCTCCTTCTGTGGTGAGTCTCTGACAGCAGGATGCTGACCTGGGCTGGGGCTGGAGCACCCTCTTGGTGTTGGGCTGTCCCTGCTGTGGTCTGTGCCTTTCCTGGGCTGGGCAGGGGGTTAGTGCCAAAGGGTGAGTTGGTCTGGCAGCAGTTGGAGTCCCTGAGGCCTTTGCTCTGTGCCTAAAATATATTGAGATGTGTCAAGAGGGAGGGATGCTGGCAGTGTGTGCAGCCACTTAGGAAGTACTAGAAATAATATTTTATTTTTAAATTCCCTTGGGAATTGATTCAACAGAAAGTCTGTCAAGTCCAAATACTTCTTTGCTATTATGGAGTAGGAATTTATGGAAAGGAGTCTGCAGTCTGCCAGAGTGCAGGAGCAGAGAGGCTGGAGGCTGATAAAGAATTTTAGATGGAGTTTGTGGAAGATCTGCTGATATTGGGCTGGTTTGGGGCTTGTTTTCTGTCAGCTGTACTTTTCACTAATCTGCTTTTTTACCTATTTTTCTCCTACTGGTTTGGCAATTTTGTAAATGTGGAAATGTTTCAGAATGGATCCATCAAAACCTTGGCAAAGAGATTTCTAAAAATCTCCCTAAAAAGCTGTTGGCTTTTGGCTGTGATATGTGCTGTGGGGGCTCTGAGCAGGGACTGGGGAGCAGAGAGGAGGAGTATTTGTACCTCAAAAGCAGGACAGAGCAGCCCTGTTACAGGTGGAATGTGTCACAGGTTTGGTCATCGGGGAGACTTTGCACTCAAGGTGCAAAATGAGATTGCTTCTCCTCTGCTGCTCTGGTCACACACTAGAAGTGGAGATGGACAGTCAGGGCTCAGATAAAGCAGCTTCAGGTGCCTGTTCTGCCAGATGCAATGTTTGCAGAACTGAGAGGACCTGGCTGGTGGACTGGGGCTCCGAGCACTTCAGGCTGTTGGATGGGTGAGGCTGGAGCTTGGAACAGGCCCTTGGAGTTCTACTCTGACACCACGAGCCCTGAATTCCCGGGAAGGGGGAGGCTGTGGAGGCCTGTGCAGGCCCTTTGGAGCCTGTGTGGTTCATGTGCCATCATCCAGCAGGGCTGTGGGCTGAGCTACAACCAGTGTGGCCCTGGGCTGGGGCTGAGGGGCTGCAAGGAGCCTCATCCCTGTACAAGGAGCTCAAGGGCAGCTTGTTAGTTTGGAGGCTGGGAAGGAAATGCCAGACGTGATGAGAAGCAGCTTTTGAAGAGGTTGCTCTGAGAAGGCTCGTGCAGTGCTGTCACCACTGAACAGGGCTGGAGCACCCAGGGAGGAATGAGGTCTCCTTCTCTGCCTTGGAGAGCAGAGGGGCTTCTGCTTTTTCCTGGAACCAGTGAATGGTTTGGTTTGGAAAGAACCTTTAAGCTCATCTCATCCCAACCCCCTGCCATGGACAGGGACACCTCCCACTATCCCAGGCTGCTCCAACCTGGCCTTGGACACTTCCAGGAATGGGGCAGCCACAGCTTCTCTGGGCACCCTGTGCCAGGGCCTCCCCACCATCACAAGGAGGGATTTCTTCCTAATATTTCCCCTAAATTTCCCTCTCCAGTTTGAAGCCATTCCCCCTCATCCTTTCACTCCAGTTCCTGATGGACAGTCCCTCTCTGGATCCCTTGTAGCCCCTTCAGACACTGGAAGGTGCTGTGGGGTCTCCACACAACCTTCTCTTCTCCAGCCTGAACAGCTCCAGCTCTCCCAGCCTGGTGCTCCAGTCCCCTTGTCAACTTTGTGTCTCTCCCCTGGACTTGCTCCAAGAGCCTTTCTCCTTTCCTGCTGGCCCTCCCATCAAAGACAGGAAGGAGCCTGTTCCCAGCCCTTTGAGTGGCAAGGAAAAGGCAGAGCAGACTCCCAGGTGTGACTCATTCCCTGCTGTTCTGTGCAGCACGAGGGGATTATTTATAGGCTCCTGTGACAGAGAGCTGAGGCATCCAGGCACGAAGGGCTCGTTGGTCCCTTCTGGCTTCTTAATGATGCTGCTGCCCTTTCCTGGCTTCTGGTGTCTCCTCTCCTGCTCTGGCTGCTGTTCCTCTCTCACTTGAATGGTCCGTGCACCTTCCTTGGTGTTGTGGCTCTCCAGGAGCCTGGTGAGCTTATAAATAACCTCTTTCCCTGACAAGCAGAGCGTGCTGCCAGCCTGGCTCTGGCTGCCAGAGCTGCCCTTTTCCCTGGAGAGAGCTGCCCTCCTCCCAGAGCCCTCCTCACCCTCTGCGTGGCCAGTGTAGCGCAAACCCCTTGGGATGGAACCAGTGGTGTGGCAGGAAAGGGCAGCAGCCCCCAGCCCCCCCATTCTCCTGCGAGGGGGAGGTTTGGAGCAGACAAACACAAGTTGGCACCTGTCACATTCAGGATGCCCTGGGAGGCTGATGGAGAGCTGGGGCAGGGCTGGAGGCTGGTGTGAGCCGAGGGTTTGGTGTCCACATCAGTGCTGGGTCTGTTCAGCCCCAGTGGTTTGAATCACACCAGCGCCTGGGGAACTCGGGAGTATCTTTAGTCTTCTTCCAAGAATCAACACTCCCACCTTACCTGAGCTCTCAGGACCTGGCTGGGCTGGGCTCTCCAAACAGGCTCACCTGGGTGCAGTCCCAGGCAGGTGGGGATGTTTGGCACTTGTTTTTCAGCCTTGGAGCATAGAACAAAGGAATGGAGGGATGTGAGGTGGGATATTATGAGAGTGTGAGGGAGACGTTGGGACTTCTGGCAAAGCTGTGGAGGAGTTTGGTCTTATTTGCAGCTGCACATAACTCTTTGGGACAGAGAGTTCATGGATGTGCAGCACGTGTGAGCTTTGGGAGGGTTTATCAGGGCTTGGTTTCACAGTGAGGTGTCCATCCAGTGGCCCCTCCTGGCTGCTGGGGGGTCAGCAGGGCTTTCCTGCTGCCAGCACAGGCTGTGCCTCTCTGCCCTCAGATGCTGCTGCTCAGCACTGAGCTCAGGCCTGGCCCAGAGCAGGATAAACAAGGATTTCACAGCCTGGGAGCTGCTGTTATGGATCTGCATGAAACACCCTTTTCTGTGTCTTCATGGGGTTGTTCAGCTGTGGGGAAATGTGCCTTTCCAGGGGGCCACTACAGGGCAGGCTCAGCTCAGCACCACCAGCTTCCCAGGAAGGAGGGAGCTGCTTGTCAGACCTGGACCGAGAGCCTGCAAAACGTGTGATTTTCCAGTGCTTTGATCAGCCCGTTTAATCAGTCTGTGTTTGGCACTAGACATCCATCCTGAGGCCTCCCAGGGGATTTGGGAAGCAGATTGCCAGCAGAGCCTGTGTGTGTGCACATCTTTCTGTGGAGTCATTGCTGGCCCAGCTGTTTCCCGGGGTCCCTCGCCGTGTGCCCGGGCAGGGAGCCTGGCAGGACAGGGCAGGTGTCTGGGGCTGTCTGGGCACTTGCCAGGGTTCAGTGGGTGCTCAGTGCTGCCTTTGAGCAGGACACAGAGCACAAAGTCAGGGAAAGCCTTTCACAGGGATTCAACCAGTCCCCCTGTCCCCGAGTGCCACTGAGCTGGGAGGGTCCCCAGAGCCAGACCGAGCTGCTGGTGTTGCCTGTGGTTTATCAGGTCGCCCCAATTTGGGCTCATGATCCCTGTGGTCCCTTCCAGACCCAGAATGTTGTGTGGTTCTGGCTCTGAGGCCTGTGCTCTGTTGCAGCTGCTGTGGAATCCTGTGTCCTGCACGGCCTCAGGCGGAGGGCGGCCGGGTTCCTGCGCAGCAACAAGATCGCGGCGCTGTTCATGAAGGTGGGCAAGAGCTTCCCCCTGGCAGAGGAGCTCTGCAAGAAGGTGCAAGACCTGGAGCAGCTCATTGAGAACGCGTAAGGCACTGGCGCTGCTGTCAATCCTCTGGTCACTCGTGTTTTGGGCAGGGAGTGTAGTTTGGGGGTGTCCAACTTGAGCCTCGACAGCGGGAGTGGCTCTTTCACTGGAGCAGAGTCCAGTCCTGGGGTTTTTATACTTTGACTGAACTGATTGCTTTCCTAGTTGTCTACTCCTCCTTAAATCACAAGTTCTTATCCCTCTGCCCTTTCTCTCATGCTTCAGGGACAGCTGAGCATGTTGCTCCTGAGCTGTGGTGGTTTATGGACCAGTTCACCAGGCCAACTGGAACCACATTTGCTCTGTCTCAGTGTGCAGGGCTTGAACCTGCAGTAATTCAGCTGCTGTTTGAGAGTGGCTTACTCATCCTTGGACAAGAACCAGGGAGATGGATGGAGGAGCTACCTGGGGAGCAGGAATTTTGTGCTGTCCTAAGATAAGTTGCTCTGCCTGTGAACTGCTCAGGCAGCCTTTTAAAAGTGTGCAGGTTGGAGGACTCTGCTGAGGGAGAGGCTCATTCTAGGGTGTCTTTACAGTGGGAAACTGATGTAGTGAGTCTGGTTTCAAATGCAGGTATGGCCTTCTGAAGCAGGGAGTGGGATAAAAGAAGGGAGCATCTCCAGAGCTCTGCCCCAGGCAGTTCCCTGGACATTCCCCAGCCACCACAATCACCACACCAAACCCCCAGCCTCGTGCCCTGTGGGGTGCTGGGGGTGCCCTGGGCTCCTGCAGAGCTCAGGGATGAGCCAGTGATGTTGTTGTTGTTGTCTCACACCTCCAAAGGCGAAACCAAGTCCAGGGTGTCCCGGAGAATGTGCGCAAGGTGCCGAAGCTGCCCAACCTGTCCCCTCAGGCCATCAGGCACCTCTGGATCCGTACAGCCCTCTTCGAAAAGGTCTTGGATAAAATCGTGCACTACTTGGTAGAGAACAGCAGGTGAGAGCTGGCACGTGCCACCTGTTTACCTGTCCCTGATCCCTGCCAGCATCTGTCCCTTGGATGGCACAGGGGTGTTGCTGTCTGAGCTGTGTCCAAATGGGCCAGGGAAGTACCTGGATGGGATGGGCCAGTTGTGTCAGTGCCCATCAGGGGGACTATGAGGGCCTCCTGCTGCTGGCCCCCGTGCACTCCCTAAAGTAAAGACGGGCCAGGCTTGCCCTGCTGATGGTTGGGTTGTCAGATGGTTGAGACTGCATTGTCCTTGTCCTTTGGGATCTCCATGCTGAGGTGACCTGTCCTGGGCAGGTTTTGTTAGGAGATGGTGATGCTTGCAATGTGCTTCAGGAGGTGTCTGTTCCCCAGGAATTTCACAGCTAGCAGAAACACCCTGTTAAGGGCTTCTTTCCCTCTCCCCACCAAGGGGTGAAGAGAAGAGCCTCACAGTGGTTGAGAAGCACTGTCTGTAGCTTTGCAGTCCCATTTTGCAGCCCTCCAGCACGGTGGTCTCTCTTATTTCTTCCAGTAAGTACTATGAGAAGGAAGCTCTCCTGATGGATCCTGTGGATGGGCCAATTCTTGCATCTTTATTGGGTAACACTTTCCTCTTACCTCACCTTCCAAGCCTGTGCTCCCAGGTCTGTGATCTGGGTGTGAAATGCAGTTGTTTTCTCTGTGGGTCTGGGAGGCGATGTGGCCATCCCACGGTTCCCTTATGTTTGGGGTGTTCCTCTCTGCAGTGGGGCCCTGTGCACTGGAGTACACCAAGATGAAAACCGCTGACCACTTCTGGACAGACCCCTCGGCGGACGAGCTGGTCCAGCGGCACCGGATCCACAGCTCCCACTGCCGCCAGGACTCGCCCACCAAGCGCCCGGCGCTCTGCGTGAGTCGGGGGAGGAACAGCCCCTCTCCGTGCTCCTCCCGGAGCCACGGGCAGGGCTCCAGGCTCCCGGTGCTTGGGAAGAGCTGTGGAGCCCTCTGGTGAGGGAAGTCTTTGAGCCAGAAGCGCTGGGAACTTGGTCGGTGGGGACTGGTGGGGTGCTGGACCCCGCGGCACGGGGGCATCGTGGGGTCTGTGCCCCTTGGGAGCAGCGTGCATGAAGGAAAAGCTGGAGTCTGCCCTGTGTGTTGCAAACCGAGCACACCCCTGGGGCTTCTCTAAGTACAGAACCAAGCTTGGCCAGAGCCAGGAATCCTCTTAAGGGGAAGGTTTCTAGTAGTGGCTTTCTGAAGTGTGTCAGTGAGGAGGAGGGAATCAGCTGCAAGAGAGGCTTCTGGAAAGCCAGAGGTGCCTGTGCTCACCTCATGTGTGTGGGTGGATCTCTTCCAGATCCAGAAAAGACACTCCAGTGGCAGCATGGATGACCGCCCCTCGCTGTCTGCCAGGGACTACGTGGAGTCACTGCACCAGAATTCCCAAGCCACGCTCCTCTATGGCAAGAACAACATCCTGGTGCAGCTGGTGAGCTCCTGCTGGGGCATCTGGGCTTTAAAATGCTGCTCTGCTTACCAGTAGGTGTTCTATCCCAAATTGCTCTTGTATGGAGAAAAGCACAGGCTTAAGTTAAGTTTTCCTTGCTGGGCAGCTGCTCTCAGCCCTTTCCCAAGCTGGTGAGGTGTCCTGGAGTCTCTGCCAGGGAGATTTTCAGGACCACATGGGTTTCTCACTGCTGGTGAATGGGATGGGCTCAGGGGCAGCAGGCAAGGCCAGGACTTGAGGGGCCAGGACTGGGCTCCAGGACTGAGCCTCGGGTATCCTTGGGTGGTGCTTCCTGCTTCTGACATCTTCCAGCTCACTGTATCCCTGTGTTTTTCCCCTCAAGCGAGATGACATGGAGGCAATCCCGGGATATCTGTCCCTTCACCAGACTGCTGACATCATGGCACTGAAGTGGACCCCCAACCAGCTGATGAACGGCTCTGTGGGGGACCTGGACTACAAGAAGAGGTGACTGGGGCAGAGGGAGGGCAGGCATTTGGATCTGGTGTCCAAACCAGCAGTGTTTTCCCAGAGCAAAACCATCGTCCTCGAGTCTGTAATGGGAAGGAGGGGAGCAGGAGGAGGTGTGAGATGCTGAGCTGTCACCCATCTCTGGTGGGAAGTGCTCAGTGAGGGAGTGGGGATTGTTCCAAAACACACAGAGTGGTTTTTCATTTATTGCCCTCGAGGATTTTGCAGGGGAATGCCCTCAATGGCCTCAGGCTCACCCTGTTTACTGTAATCTGGGAAGCTGAGGAGCTCATAAACAGGGAAGAGAATCTGCAGGAAGGGAATGAGCAGTTCCCAGAGGATCACACCTCACACCTTGGTGACAGTGTGTGACATTTTGTAGTGCTATTCTGGTGTTCCTATGTGCAGGTGTTCAGGGTCACTCGGATTTACCAGAGTCCCTGGATCTTGTTCCTCCAGGGGCCCGAAGGCCACTTAGTTTGCTTGGCAGGGTTTGTGGCTATTCCCTTTTCTCTGGCATTACCTGATGGACTGCTGGGGTTTCCTTTGCAGCTGCAATCCTTTCACAGGCTACAGGATCATGCCAGGTCCCAGTTTGCCTGAGAAACAAAATCCCTTTTCAGCAGCTAACTCCCCAGGAAAGTGGGAATGTTTAGGACACTGATGTTTTGACCTAGAGTAGAGATCTTCTTCAGCAAAACTTGGTCTCAGTTTTGTTCATTCTCAATTTTAGTTTTTTGGGTTTTGTTTACCTGTGTTCTTTTCATCTCCCCTTTCTTCTTGGCCCCTGGGACATTCAGTTGTGCCTGGTACCCTCCCCCTAAAATGCTATTTTCATCTCTACACTCCTTTTCTGAGTTCTTGACTTGGGCATCAGCCTAAGCTCTAAAACTTCCCAGTGTCAAGACGTGACCAAGGAAGAGAGGAGGCAGATGGCACAGTAAGTATGACTGTACAGGGAGTGACTCTTGCACCCCTCCTGTCCTTCACTGCTTCACGAGCCATTTTTAATGTTATTNGTTTGTGGCTATTCCCTTTTCTCTGGCATTACCTGATGGACTGCTGGGGTTTCCTTTGCAGCTGCAATCCTTTCACAGGCTACAGGATCATGCCAGGTCCCAGTTTGCCTGAGAAACAAAATCCCTTTTCAGCAGCTAACTCCCCAGGAAAGTGGGAATGTTTAGGACACTGATGTTTTGACCTAGAGTAGAGATCTTCTTCAGCAAAACTTGGTCTCAGTTTTGTTCATTCTCAATTTTAGTTTTTTGGGTTTTGTTTACCTGTGTTCTTTTCATCTCCCCTTTCTTCTTGGCCCCTGGGACATTCAGTTGTGCCTGGTACCCTCCCCCTAAAATGCTATTTTCATCTCTACACTCCTTTTCTGAGTTCTTGACTTGGGCATCAGCCTAAGCTCTAAAACTTCCCAGTGTCAAGACGTGACCAAGGAAGAGAGGAGGCAGATGGCACAGTAAGTATGACTGTACAGGGAGTGACTCTTGCACCCCTCCTGTCCTTCACTGCTTCACGAGCCATTTTTAATGTTATTTAAGTGCTATTTTTGTGAAGTGGAAGATGCTGCTCAGAATCTGGAAATTTGCTTTGCTGCAAAGGAGGATGTGATTGAGTGCTGACACTCTCGGAGAGCAATCCTGGGCTCTCCACAGGAATAAAACCCTGGAGACATCCCCTTCCCTGGCTTTCTCCTGGTCCTCCCTGCCCCTCTGCCCGGTGGCCACCAGCTCTCCAGCACATTCTAGATTGGCTCAGACACTTAGAGGTGCCTGTGCAGAAGCAGTTCTTGAACAGAACCAGCTGAGATCAAATCTGTTGTGAGCTTTGAAAACCCCACCAATTGTGAGGGTTGATTTCCCCCTCTGTGGGGCAGGAGCTCAGCAGAGCAGCAGCCCAGGCTCAGACCCCACTGCACGTCCCCTTGGGGGTCTGGGGCTGCTCCTGATGGATTCTTGGGGTTCTCCCAGCACTGCAGCAGGGTGGGGAGTCCTTGGGGTGCCCACGGGGGGTTCTTAGCTCTGCAGGGCTCCACATCCCTCCCTGCAACTGCCAGGATCCGTGAGCATGTTGTCCATGAGGGGAGAGAAACTGCCCAGGGCAGGTGGGACTGGACTTGCCCTGGCTGAGCTGAGGGGTCAGGGCCAGGTGCTGGGTCCAGAGGGATGTTGTCACTCATGTTGTCACTGCTCGGGGACCTCACCCTTCCTGTGGCTTCCCAGAGTGTCTGGAGGCAGGGCCTGGACTGACGTGGGCAGCAGCAGAGCCTCTCACAGCCCTGAGGCTCACGGGTTCCCTGTCTCTGTTCCAGTGTGTACTGGGACTATGCCATGACCATTCACCTGGAGGAGATTGTTTATCTGCACTGTCACCAGCAAGGTAAGGGCAGGGGCTGGAGGCTGTGCCCCTCTGATTCCTGACTTCTGAGGAGTGCCCATAGTTTGGATTTGGCTCTAGGGCCGATGTCCAGAGCTCTGGGTGGTCTCTACCATGTAAAAAACCTTCCCACCAGTGCCTGCTTGTGGTGCTTGGCTGGGAGGGCTCCCTGCAGAGCAGGGCTCTCTGGCTTCCAAGGCTGTGATCCCAGCAAGTCTTCTCCAGGGCCCCACAGTTGTCACAGACTTAGGGAAGAATCCAAACAAGGAAGAAAGTCCTTTCTTTCCACGCCAGAAATACAATTCCCTGAACTTTCCTGCCCTCTTTCAGCCTGGTATTGTTTCTCTCACTGACGTGTGTGTCTCCTCTCTGCTGTTGTGTTGCCAACAGTGGACAGTGGTGGGACAGTTGTCCTGGTGAGCCAGGATGGGATCCAGAGGCCACCACTGAGGTTCCCCCGAGGAGGGCACTTGCTGCAGTTCCTGTCCTGCCTGGAGAACGGCCTCCTGCCCCACGGGCAGCTGGACCCACCCCTCTGGTCACAGCAGGGAAATGTGGGTGCTCCAGAACTGGGCTTGTTCCCCAGGGAGTTCTTGGGGTTCCTGCTGGTGCTCCCGTGTGGAACGTCTTGGACCCTCTGCCTGGCATTGGTAGCTGCTGTGTTTTAAATAATCCCCTTCCCAAAATTAATGATGAAGGTGGTTTGGTTTTAGGTCATGGCCCGGATCAGCTGAACAGACTCTTCTGGAAAAATTGGGAGGGTGATGATTTGCTGATTGATTTGCTGGGGTGCCAATTTGTATTTGATGAGTGGATGATCTAAAGAAATTCCAAAGCTTGCAAGCTGTAAAATTTAAAAATTTATTCCCACAGGGAAACAAAGGATTTTCACCCCTCCCGTTCCTTGTCCCCCCCCACAGGAAGTGAAGCTTAAATGGACATGGATTATACAAAAATGCAAATACTCTATGAATAAACATCTACATTACATCATTAACTAATTAGCACAGTCAACACTCATCTCTGCCCAGACCCCGCCCCACGTGGGGTCTTCTGGTGGTATTTTTGGGGTCTTATCATCACCTTAGACCTAAGAACACTCTGTTATAAACACTGCTTAACCACAAACTTGTTTAATGTTGTGAGACTCCAACATGTCCAGGGTGCCACTTGCCATCTCCCTCTCCCTGTCCCACTGTCCCCAGTGTTGTGACTGTGCTTTTAATTCCAACCTTATCATTAACTAGGCAAGAGAAGTAAACAGAACAAAAACTACATGAAGCTCTAACTTAGCTTAAAACCTTAAAACCCATATTAAAATTAAAGCTCAAATCCTCTATTTCCAAATCAGTGGTGTGGGAGGGCTGCCCGGGGGGCATGGTGGGTTTGGGTCTCATGGCTTCTACTTGCCCTGTGCACAAGGTTATAGATCCACCTTGTAATTAGAAGCTCAATCCAAAGAGGGAATGTGCAAAATCATCCAGGCTGGCAGAGCAGCTGGCAGTGCTGTTGTGGGGCAGGAGCTCGGGAAGTGAGAGGAGTGTGGGGTGGCTTATGAAGGGTTTTGTTCCCCCAGGGGAAGGTGTTTCCCAAGCTGAGGAAGCGAACTCCCCAGGGCTCCTCCGAGTCTGCATCCGACAAGGAAGATGACGAAGCCACAGATTATGTTTTCAGGATCATCTACCCCGGGACACAGGCTGAGTTTGGTGAGTGCAGGGCAGAGTTTTGGGGGATTCCCTTGGGGTGTAGGAGCTGGTGGGACACGGCACTGACAGGCATGTGGCAAACCAGGAGGTGGTTCCAGAGGGCCCATGGTTGTGTCAGTGCTGCCTGTTCAACATCATCATTCCTCCCTGTGAGGGTGGGGAGGCCCTGGCACAGGGTGCCCAGAGAAGCTGTGGCTGCCCCATCCCTGGAAGTGTCCAAGGCCAGGTTGGAGCAACCTGGGATAGTGGGAGGTGTCCCTGCCCATGACAGGGGGTGGCACTGGATGGGCTTTAAGGTCCCTTCCAACCCAAACCCTTCCATGAGTCTATGATTTTTTGTTTTAATCTTCCACTTGCTGCTGAGTCTTTCACTTCTGCAGCTCCACAACAGCCTCGATGGGCAGGAAAAAATCTCTTACACGTAATTCAGGTTCACTTTGGTCACTGGGGGATCGTTTTGGACCATCACAAGCCCCCAGGGCTGATTCTTCTCTTGCTGTCCCCAGGCTGCACTAAATCCAGTGATGTTCCTTCAGTGTGGCTTCTGCAGCATAAAGGAGGGGTCACAGCACCCTTCTCCCATGTGTCTTAGTCCCTGACTCATGGGAGGGGACGCTGCTGGATTCTCCAGACCAGAAATGTCTCCTAATGTCTGGTGGTGAATGATCTGAACTTGGCTGAAATGTCTATACATTTGTCCTCACTCTTCTGTAAGATACCAAGAACCTTTTTCTGACCTCTGGAGACATCATAGGTGACTTTATAAGGGGGAAAACCCATGAGTTTTAAAAGGCTTGTGCAGTTTTTTTAAAAAGGCTATGAAATCTGATTTTTGAGGCTGAAAGGGAGAAATCACATCCCTTGTGACTCCTCCATAATATCCACTGGGATTACAGTTCTTCCTGCCTTTAGCTGACTAACTCAATTCAGTGACTCAGATAAGAA
>WEIV01027806.1:62527-90518 GCA_013390005.1 Calyptomena viridis | reverse complement strand
AATGCAGCCAACTTTCACAGCTTCTTAGCATCCAAGAAAAATCCAATAAATTCTTATCAACTTCTTTGTTTTAGTAGTCTTTTAGCAACAAAACCTAAAGTCTGCATCATTTTCACTGACCATCATCAGCTGCTGAAGGGCCAGAATGTATGCTTTAAATGCTGCAACATTAAAAACTTCAACAGAGCACATGGTACCAGTATGATTCAGACGGGACATATTGAACTGATCCACATATGTGCCTACTGCCATACATCTTTTCACTTCAGTCTTCCACTATGGAGGTGCAGGAAATGTGTTTGGTTTGCACTTCTCACATGTGCAAAGAGATCTTTTTTCATGCTAATGATATTCAGCAATGAAAATAGACCAAGACATGAATGGGACCTGCCCTCTCCTGTCTGCCATTCACACATAAAGAAACAAAAAGGTAGACATGGCAGGTCTCCTTAGAGTCACTATTTTCAGTTGCCTCATACTTGAAGGCTGAAAGGTAGATGTAATTTTAACTGAACCACAAAGGTGTTGGAATTAATTTATCTCTTAACAAGAGAAGAAGAAAAGGCATTTACAGCTGAAGTAAGTAATCTTGTAGTGACTGAGAGAAGAAGCAGACCCTACAGAACCTATTTCATTCACCCTGCAAGCTGCCAGACTCTCATTTCAGTCAATTTAGTTTAGTGCTTGTTTCAAACCCCACTAGAATGATGCCTTTTCAGCATAAAAAGGCTCAGCAGAAGAGTTTTCCTTACACTGCTGGGTAGGACAGCCGACGTGACTGAGTTCTTGAAGTGAATTTCTTTCTTCAAACAATATCAAATTCACTGACTGAACATGGAAAAACAGATGTTAGCACTTCCTTTTCACATAGAGTTTCAAAGAACTGATGACTTTAGAGGTCAGGGTGGGAGAAAGCATTTTTCCCCTTACACTGCAGGACTTTCAAAAGAGTTATTTTAAAGAGTTGTTTATTTCTTGCCTTGCCTTTCTTCAGCTTCTGTCTTTAATCTGAACTCTGTCCTCTGCTCACATTTTTTTGTACAGATGTATATCCTTNATCGGGAGGTTGAGTGCACTTTAATTTGTCCTTCGCATGTCCTTCTGATCCCACAAAGTTCAGGAGTTGGATTTACTTGTATCATTCCAATTTCATGCCAGTGTAGTTTCTTTTTAAAGAGAATAGAGAGTAGGACTGCTGTGATTCAGGCCAACACTACAGATTTGTATGCAATACTGAAAATCAGGCAAGTATTTAGGTGTCTATTTGGGGGACAGTCCCAGACCACTGGGACATTCTCCAAGGAAAGACAATGCTTGAAATATGCAGAGGGGGTGGGGGAATCCTCCCCAATTGTTACTGACAATGGAAATTACAGTAAGTGGAACTTTTCCTAGTAGCATTTAATTTTTCTACATGTACAGAGTGTGTAACTACCTTTTTTAAAACAACTTGCCTTTGCAGTAGCAGCAGTTACAAATACAAAGAACTATCTGAAAGACAAGTGTAGAGTTAAGGAATACTACAGACTGAATTTGGAATACTGTAGTCCTGTGGCCAGGACACAGGGCTGAGAAATCAGAGAATTCCTGTCTATTACAATGACCTCAAATAAGTCAGAAAAACTCTATATTTTAGACTCCATAAGGATTAAAAGAAGTACCATGCATAAAGTGTTTAAAACTATTGAGGAGAAATGGGGCTGTCTAAAGCCAAATATTCTAATTTCTCTGCATAAAAAGAGGAATAAAACAGCATGAAATCTTCAACCATGGAATTATCCTGAATAGGACAAAAATTGAAATAGACATTGTAAACTTCTTGAGCAAATACTTCTGTATTACATTTGACCACAAAAATCCCACTGAGAATTATTAGCCTCTCATTTCTGAGAAAATGAAATTCACAACAGGAAACTATTAAAAAAATAAGCTTCATATTTTGCATTACGATGCAATCACACAACAAACACAAATGTCTGTAACAGTGGTGCCTATTTTTAACTTGTTTTTAAAACTTGAAGCCACTATGTCTTGTTCAGCAAGAGAATTGAAATGGTTTCCTGTTTCTGACTACATATACTAAATCTTTTCCAGCTACAATAAATCTTAAAAAATAAGCAGGTGAGAGCAGACAAATTGCCAAAGTGCATACAATAGTGATAATGACAGCAACACCACTATTCTGCAAAATTCCAAGAATACATGTTGTCTAACTGTGATTCACCTTCAATAAAGAGGGGTGTTTAACAGGCAATACAATTTAAGCCTGTGCAAGTAAGCACAGGAAAAAAGCCTTATCCTTTTCTTCTGTAGCATGCAAAAGCTAGATTATTAGTAGGCTTCAGAGCTCTCCAGTGCAGCTTTGAGAAAGCAAAAATGGTCAGCTTTAAAATCTGAGAGAATTTCCATATACACATTATTCTGCTCCATTCTCCTTGATTTCCACATTGGCATTCCAATCTTTGGTGCAAGAAACACCAGAAGAATATGTGCTTGCTATATAGGAAAAAACAATGCCCTGGGAAGGCAAAAATTGAATAGAGGCAGAAAAAAATTGCAACAAGTAAAAACTTGTTCTCAAGCTACAAAATTATTCAAGGCAATTCAGCCATGGTGGAGTTAATTCTGGAGTGAAAACAGCCATTTATGTTCTTATGGTGACATTAACACAGGGCAGCTTGAACTGATTTAACATTCTGTTGCCAGAAAAGGGGCAGATACTCCCTGGATCACCTTTTGTCATATCTGCAGCTTGTCTGATTCCTCCACAGACCAAATCAACACCATAACCCAGCAGCAAACTGAAGTTGAAAGCAGTAAATGGTCTTCTGTGCCATACTGATGAAACCTAATGAATCTGTTCATAAGCAGTCCAGCGAGCACCAAAACTGGGAGAGAACTGAGTTGAGAAGCCAAAAGCAGGAGTAACAACAAAAGGTCTCTTCTTCAATATGACAAGCTGCTAAATCAGCACAGGCATCTTCACTCGGCTTCACACCTCTGTATCTTGCAACATTGGAACTGATGTTACAACTATTAAGAATTTCCTCAGGTCTTTCCATGTGTAGCACAGATCCTTATGGGCCTTTACAGCAGTTCACAGTACTTTCCTCATCCTCCTTTTACAATGCGCTACCCTGAAATGCTGTACTATTTAAATATCCAGACTCCCTTCTGCAAATAGATGAATATTTACTTTTATGACTTCTGTAGAAGTTAAAGTGTTCCAGCATTTCATTTGAAGGTGCCTGAAGATGGAAGCAAAATTATTTCTGACATAGTAACTAGAATGACTATCCAAGACAAAAGGATCAACAGAAGAGTACACCTGGGCACATAGTTACTATGGGAAATTCATTACCATTTCCTTTAGGGTGTAAAAGTTGATTCCCTTGCAGAGTTTTAAGAGCTGTGACAAGAGGAAAGAGGATACAAAAGGAACACAGAAGAGAGGAGGACAAAACGCCCTGCCACTGCTGCTTTTTCAACAGTCACTAGAGTCACAGCAGAAGGAATGTTATCACAGTAATTTACTCCTCAGGTCTTTAAGCATAAGGTCAAGGCACAAACCCAACACAGAAGCTAATAAACTCGACTACTGAAAATTCAAAATCGAGGAGGTACTAGGAGGCAATTCTGCTCCCCTACTCTGTTCTAGTGAGACCCTGAAGTACTGAGTTGGGGCAATTAAAGTACAGACTCCATTTTGGTGCAGAAATGAAGACAGATTTATTCAGCATCAGCCATTGCTTTTACACCTTTAACAAGAATATGTTCTTTATTATACACAATTCAGCAAAAGCCTTGTTTGGAATACATAATTACAGACTTTAGCAACATATAGCTACAGTGTGTAGCAACTTGGTTCTTTTTGCGTAGCTTGTTGCCTTCATTGCCTCATGTCTTCTCTTCTTGTTCTTCATTCCCAGGGCTTCATTCCCAGGGCTTTTTGCCCACCAGTGCGATGAGTTCGCTTGCACTAGACTCAGGGGACATGGCAGTAGAATTTTCCATCCCCACACTGAGTCCAGCTCTGGGATCCTCAGCACAGGAAAGAAATGGAGTTGTTGGAGCAGGTCCAGTGCAGGGTCATGAAGATAATCACAGGGCCGAAGTACCTCTCTGATGAGGAAGGCTATGAGAGTAGAGGTTGTCCAGTTTGTGAAAACGAGGTCCTGGGGAGACTTCTGATTGTGACTTTTCAGTACTTAAAGGGGGCTTATAAGAAAAAGTAGGACAGAATTTTTAGTAGGGTTTGTTCTGATAGGACAAGAGGTAAGGAATTTAAACTAAAGGAGGGTAGATTCAGACTAGACATCAGGAAGAATTTTTTTAAAATGAGGGTTGTAAAACACTGGAACAGGTTGCCCAAAGAGGAAGTGGATGCCCCATCCCTGAAAACATTCAGGGCCAGGTTTGACAGGGGTCTGAGCAACCTGATCTAGTTGAAGATGTCCTTGCCCATGGCAGAGCAGTTGGACCAAGAATGTCCCTTCCCACCCAAGCTATTCTATGATTATATGATTTCTTAGTGCTTCAAGTAGGCATAGAGGCAGCACTCTGACTTCTTTATACAGAGACCTATAAGGAGAAAAATATTAAGAAAATTCAGCTTTTGTTTTCAGTACATAGCCTTATGTGGCACCTTGCAGAATGGGATATTTCAGAAGCACTGCAGTGTCTTGCGAAAATTAAAAGCAGCATGGTTTCTAGACACTATAAAAGTTCAATCTATGCGATTTCTAATGCAAATACAATGCAAAGAGTATATAGTAGGGTAAAGCAAAACATGAGTTATAAACCTACTTACTATTTGCATGCCTTATATGAATAAAATGTGTGAAGCTGATATTTTGAATTGTTTGAAAATATGGAGCTGGAATAAAGTGTAAGAGAAGTTTTCTAGGTGAAAAGTCTTCTAGGTTTCATTTCATGCTCTTAAAATAACATTTTACAACAATATAGCTAATTTAATTTGGTCATGAAGTACATAACAAGAATTTCTATCCAAAACACTTAGAAATTAGTGTGTGTTTCTATAGCATAATAAAGACTTGGAACTCATGATTTTTTGTTTTAGAAATAAATTATTTAATTTTACAAAACCCTTGGGAGCTAGGCAAATCTTTTTATTTTACTACCTTTATCTGAAATTTTTAACAGAGAAACACAGATTTAACATTTACAAAGCAGAGCACATATTAATCCACAAGCAGCTCTCCATTAAAATCACATAATCATAGGAAAACATTAGAAGGGACTCCAGGAGGTCAATTCAGACCAACTCCTGCTCAAAACAGAGCTAACATCCAAGTTAGATCAGGCTGCATGGGGCTATGTTCATGTATTTGGAGAAGCTCCAAGAATTTTTATGTGACATCTTTGGGCAGCCTGTTCTAATGCTCCCATGCTGAAGGATCTGTAATCATGAGACTTCTTCTGGTTGTTCAAAGAAGGCTTGATCCATTTTCTCATCTTGATAGAGCAGACAGTAGAAGGCAACCAAGATGATGACTCCTTGTTGGTCTGACACATAATTCCACATCAGAATTCCATGCCTTTAAGTATCTCCTTTTCATCCACTCTCTCACAGTTCGAACTGTAACAAAGACTGGCAACTGTATGCAAACACACCTTTATGTGACAAGTTTCAAAATTTGTCTTCAGACACTACAGTATTGTTATCTCCATGCTAAATGGGCTGTTTCTCCAGTGGTGGTAAGTGGTAAGTGACATAACCAGTTCCACCTTCTTTGCTTTATGTCTTAAACAAAAGAATTTGGGAGCTTCTGTCTCAACCATCTGTCAAACTAGCTTTGTGACTTGGAGGAACGAAAGGCTACTACAAAAACCATCACTGAGACAACTTTTTCCCATCTTTACTGAAGTCTCAAACCTGAGTAAATTCACAGCATTCATTTAGTAGTTATAAAAACCCTCCCCACAAACATTTGCAAGCCTTTTTTGGAGTAAATTAATGTGACAACATTTTCACATGCTGAAGGGCTAGCGAAGAATAAAACAGTTATCATGCAGGTATATAAAAAGAAACTAGCACAAAAGTTGAACTTATTGTACCGGTGTTTGCACAGTACATTAACATACAAATAGTTTCCTCAACACTTTGCAAGTACAGATCCTACCATTGGTTGCAATCAGACCAAAGGAAAACTGTGTCATGATAAATGACATACATGCATAATTCTAACCAAAATATGGCCCAAAATTCACATGTCAAAACTCAGCTAGCTTTTTTCTTCAGGTAAATTACTTGGGGGGGTTTTTCGTGTATTCCTCACATCTCAGAGACAAGAAAAAGTAAATTGTAGTACTTAGATTAGTAGAAGATTTTTCACTAAAACACAGAAACAGGATAAGCATTAATTTTTTCTACTTTTGGTTTTAGAAAAAAACTTAAGAAAGTTTTTTCTGCTTTCTACTTTTTTTACTTTTGGTTTGAAATGGCTTTGCTTGCAAAATGTCCTCTATGATTCTGCATAGGAACAAGCATGATATTTTAAGTATTTATCATAACTGCAATTTGTTCCTAAATAAATCTTTTCTGTACCCTTTGGCTGCTGTTATTTATGCTTAAGGTTAATAATGCCCTGCCTGAGCTGCAGGCCCAGTGGAAGACATGTCCATATATAAAACATCTAAAAGCAGCAATTCAGACCTTGAAGTGATGTAGGCAGGTCAGTTAGTTTCAAAGTTCTGAACAGCACCAAACTTTTGACGATATTCCCACCTCAACTTCCTCACTGCTCCTTTCCATCTTGTTTTGCTTGAATAAGTGTGGTCATGAACCACTGGGATCTATTAAATCCCTCTGGAATACTAATCAAGAGATGTTTTTGCTCAACACTTAGTCCCAGGTGTTTCATTAACCTAATTTCCAAGTGCTTCAAACAGAAATTAATTGATCCAGCAGTTCCCCAAGCCAAAAGGTGCCCTGCTCATACCAATCTTTTTAAGAATATCAGAAGACATGTCCATTCTTCAGCCTACTTAGCACTGCCTTGTTTTCAGCATCCATCAATGAGTAGCAGAGCAAACACAGGCACATTATGCCCCTTCGGGTACAGAACGGGAAGGAAAGAAGATTGCAAGGTAGGGTATCATTATAAGCAGAGCTTTTGCACAATAGGGCCAGACTGTGTAGGAGACAGGAATGATAACACAAACACAGGCTTTTTTTTTTTTTTTTTACTTTTTGTCTGGTCATTTGCAGGGTTTTTTTCTCTCTTATGAATTTTCAAAGCATATTACTGTTGTGTCATCGGTGTATTGCTCTTTGAAACTAACACTCCTGCTTTCCACAAGTCTCATCTAGTCTTCTTGTACCAAGATTTCCTAGTGCAATAAACTCTGCAGTTGAGGCCAGACAAAGTTCAATGTCTGGAATGCAGCCTAGATTCAAGTTTTTTCTGCATCAGCAAGTAATGTGGCTCAGTAGGGGCAGTCCTGAAGAGTGCAGAGTCCTTGCACCTGCTGTTGAGAACAGGTTGCCTGCACGATGTGTGGACATGAGCACAACACAAATATTTTTGTCTTACACATCAGCTCACTCCCTAGCTGGCACTTGAACAAGGGTTCTGAAGATGAAAATTCATGCAGAGCCTGTGAGACCACTTCTGCTGGCAAAGTTCCTTTCTGTTCATGGCCCTAAAGGTACAGTCTCATCCCAAATATGGTGACTGAACTGAATGGAAAGGTTTTTCCAAAATCATACAGGGGAGATTTTAAGAGGTGGAAAAAATTACTCCAGTAAAGTCAAGCGTGTACAAAGTTTCAGGCTTGTCCTCAAACCGACACCTGGGTGCACATGCTCTCTTTGAGACTGTGCCTTTGTAAAATGGAAGGAAACACAGAGCATGGAGATGTGTGATAATCAGCCTATCTCCACAGGAGGTATACATCTCTCTGAAGAGCCATTATAGCCATCAGTGTGTTGGGTACTGGAGTACAATATTTCTTAAAATATATCTGTTGAAATAATGTCCCTTCCTCCTCAGGTGGACCCTGCTGGTGTTGTCTGCTCCAGTGTGTGGCCTGTGGAAGGTGGGATGGCTTGGTACAGTGTGAGAAACCCATGGTGAACCAGGTGTGGAAGTAGTTGCTCTACCAATTCACAGCACTTTGTAGCAAGTCAAAACAACCGTGTGCCCAGGTGGCCAAGAAGTCAAATGACATCCTGGCCTGTGTCAGAAGTAGTGTTGCCAGCAGGACTAGGGAAGCAATTGTCCCTCTCTACTTGGCACTGGTGTGGCCACTCCTCAAGTCTTGTGTTCAGTTCTGTGCCCCTCAATTCAGGAAGGACATTGAGGTACTGGACCATGTCCAGAGAAGAGTAATGAAGCTAGTGAAGGGTCTGGAGTGCAAGTCCTATGAGGAGCATCTAAGAGAGGTGGAGTTGTTTAGCCTGGAGAAAAAGTCACTCAGAGGTGACCTTTTCACTCACTACAACTACCAGAAAGGAACCTGTAGCCAGGTGAGAATCAGCTTCTTCTCCCAGGCAACTGGCAGGAAAAGAGAACATAGTCTCAAGCTGTGCCAGGGGACGTTCTGCTGGGTATTAGGAAAATTTTCTTCACAGAAACGGTGATTAGATATTGGACTGGGCCGTCCAGGGAGGTAGTCACCACCCCTGGAGGTGCTTATTAAGGAAAGACTGGACGGGATGTGGCAAACTTATCGTCATGGTCTAGTTCACATGGTGTGTTTGGCCACAGGTTCGACTCAATGATCTCGCAAGTCCTTTCCAACCTAATTGATTCTGTGAAATACGGCGTGGCAAGATATTTGAGGGGACTGGCAGAGGGGAGGTGGGCACGCCTGGACCGCCACCTTAGCAGGACAGCAGCCCCACCGCCTGATCAGCAGCTCTGCCCGGCGGAGGCCGGGCGCGCTGGCGGGAGGGGTTTGTGCCCGGGCGGGGCGGGGACATCGGAGCCCTCCGGGCCGGCGCCGGGGGTGTCTGCGGAGGCCGAGTGGAGGCGGGAGCCGCCGAGGGTACTTCGGCCGGCGAGGAGAGTGCTGCCGGGAGCGGAGCGGACGGGCCGGGCTGGGCTGGGCTGGCAGCGATGTGGACATCGCTCGGCTCCAGGGCAGCCAGCGGCCGCTTCTGGGCTGTCGTCCTGGGAGCAGCAGCAGGGTTCTTCCTCCTCGGGTTCCTCATCGGTACAGTGCAGACTAAACCTTCTTAGCATCAAGGGCTGTGCCGGCCGCCCCGGCCCATCCAGCCGGAGGAGGTGGCTCGGAGCTGGGACGACGAAGGACGGGGGTGGGGGCAGGAGCGGGCGGGTTTTCAGCGCTCGGGAATTTGTGCTAGGGGTGCCCGAGATGAGTTCATGCTCAACCGGCCGACACCGCCCGCCCTCCCTGTCTCCCTTCGTGCTTACCTCTCTCCCTTCCTCTTTTCGCATCGGACAGGTGCAGTCACCGACCCCCTCTGGGATTTGCAGCTGCTCCGCAGAATAATCTTTGTCTCTTTGCCTTGTTTTTCGATTTTCTTTTTATTAAAGTGGTCGTGCTATAGGGAAGAGGCGCTGGGTTTGTGGGGAGGTCACAAAAAACGGACCCCTCGACCCTGCTGCCTTGAAACCGCAAGAGTCTCAGCCGGAGCGGCAGGAAGATAAAACGTGGCTGGAAGGGCGCTGACAGGAGGCGAGAAATAGTCGTGAATTTAGTGTCCCACCTCCTTCTCATCCCAAGCAGGCAGGCCTGTGGGTTGCCGCCCCAAGAGGTTTCTCCTCCCTACCTGCCTTTTGGTTTCACGGATGAGTCAGGATCAGCTTGAGGAAGGAAGGAAAACAAAAGAGCCACTTGTATTTTGCAATACCATTTGGTATGTACTGGGGGCTGCTGCCATTGGGAAGCCCTGGCTGAATTTTCTCATGTAGAAAGAGCCTTTCACTGTGCCAGTGACCAGTGCCTCACTGATGCCAGCTTGTTAGCCGCTTGAACACACCACTTCTCTCATTCACACTACCCGTGTGGCTGCTGCTGCATTTACACTGAACGTGTCCAGTCTGACTTAAAAACAGATGTCAGAAACACTTCTCTTTCTAGCCAGGTGTTCCTTTCATCACTTACTCTGGTAGCGCCTGCACAGTAAGAGAAGGATTCCAGAATAAGAGCCAGACAGACCAGAGAGTGAGAAAGGAACTACAAGACATCCTTACAAAATGTGTCTGTTTTTTGTGCATTTTTGTAATTATTACTGCCTTATTACTGAGGTAACTGACATAACTGACAGCATAATGTTCTGTTGCTCAAGGAAGATAGACAAGTCTCCTTACCATCTACAGGAAAATAACTGTGATGAATAAATATAATACAGTATTTTATACCCCTCAGTATCTACCTAGGTAAATAAGTTCTCTTACCATTTATGGGGCTGACACTGCCATCACTGTGCAGCCTGCATTAGGTTGTGGCTGCTTGTAAGTGCTGAAATAAAAACAGTTGTAAAATGCACAGTGAAAATCTTGTGGGCAGACCAAAGAGAAATTATGTGTGTGGTGGGTATATTGCTCTGGTGTTTTTACTGTTGTATTTTGGTGTGTTGTACAGGCTGGTTTGCAAAACCTACAGAAAAGAAGACGTCTCTGAGTACTCATGAGGACACGAAGGCAGCATTTATGGCTGAAATGAAACCTGAAAACATCAAGCAGTTTCTTTAGTAAGCATTATGTAGACTAATCAGTTCAGACAAGTAAAAAAGGCAAGTTGTAACCATCCAAGGGTTATATACTTATTGGATGGGTTGTGTTGGAAGGGACCTTAAGGCTATGTTGTTCCAACCTTCCTGAAATGGACAGGGACACCTTCCATTAGAGCAAATTGCTCTAAGCCCCATCCAACCTGGCCTTGAACACTTCCAGGGATGGGGAGTCCACAACTCTCTGGGCAACCTGTTCCAGTGCCTCACCCCTCTCACAGTAAAGAACTTTGTAATATCTACTATAAATCTCCCCTCTTTCAGTTTAAAACCATTATCCCGTGTCCGGTCACTACATGCCCTTGTAAAATGTCCCTCTCCAGGCTTCTTGTAAGCCCCCTTTAGGTACTGGAAGGTGCTCTAAGGTTTCTCTGGAGCCTCCTCCAGGCTGAAGAACCCCAATAACTGCAAGTTAGCTGATAAACTTTTAGGAATCCTGTAAATGGGTTATTTTGCTATTAGGAGAATATAGTGTTTGTTAAAAGCTTGTATTTATTCCAGTCAGCAATAGACCAGAAGTCTGTGTAGAGGAAGAGCTTCAGCTGTTGTAAGAGTCATCAACAAATTCAGATTTGCCTCAAATTCCCAGCCTGATTCCATACCATTAAGTTGTACAAAATGAAATTGCTAAAACCCTGTTTTCAGTTTGTAAGATTGTGGCAATCCCACTGATTTTATTTTAAGTGCATTTGTCACTAACTATTGCAAATAAATTAGCTGGAAAATATGTTTTCTTTACTACATAACACTCATGCCCTGACTATAACATAATCATTCAAAACTGAAGATTTAGGAGTTTTTAGAGTCTTGACCTGTGTCTTGGTTCCTGCAAAGTCAACTGTTGTTAAACAGCTCTGGGAAAGGACCACTTTCTGCCCTCTAAGTTCCCTGTCTTTATGCAAACAGAGAACATTGTACCTCATTTACTCTCACATGGCCAGTTCTGTAGTGAAATATGGCAGATGTTTAGTCACTGCTCAAAACTACCAGTACAGGTAGATTAGAAGAGGAAATGAAGGAAATGAAGAAAAACACAATATTCAGTTAAATGGGAGTGTAATACAAGGGAATGTTACTGCATAAGTCAAATTTTCATGAAAATGTGAAACTTAAACATTTATACCTCTCATAGAAAACAGCCGTTGGCAATAACAATAGCACATAAACATGCTCTTGTTTCAGTATGTCATCCAGAAAATGGATCTGTCACCGTAATAGTGACTTTTAGTGCAGTGTTAGTACTAAATGGTGACATTATCAGAGGAATGTGTTTTTATCTGGCAGCATTTGGCTGCTGAGAACTTGGGGTTGTTTAGTTTGGAGAAAAGGAAGTTGAGTGTCAACCTCGTTGCTCCTTACAGCTTCCTCAGGAGGAGAAGTGGAGAAAGAGGTGCTGATCTCTTGTTCCTGTTATCCAGTGATAGGATGTATAGAAACGGTTCAAAACTGCTCCAGAGGAGGTTCAGGCTGGACATGAGGAAACATTTCTTTACTGAGAGGGCAGTCAAACCTTGAAACAGGCTTCCTAGAGGTGCGGTTGATGCCCCAAGCCTGTTGGACAATGCTCTTACAACATGCTTCAACTTGATTAGCCTTTTTGGTCAGGCAGTTGGACTTAGCTGATGTAGATTCCTTACAACCCAACTAGTCTAGTCTAGTCTATTCATATGTAGAGTTCCTTCAAAGTGGTTTATTTGATGACTTTGTTCTCACTTGAACTCAAGAATTTAATGTTTTCCTCATCTCACAACCCTTCATGACCAAAGATTCAATTTCCTTCTTTAACACGAGCTGGTACCACACATATTTTGTGGCATGTTAATGGCATGGTCATATGACAGGACATCATGGTGACAAGCTTATTCACCTGAGGGTTTCTTCAGCTGACTGCACTTGGTCTTCTCAATAGTCTAGACATTTTTTTTTCAGACAATGGGCTGTTCACTATTTGTGGTTTCTTTCACTGTTTCTTATTCATGCTGCATGACTTTAAGTCACAAACTGTTGAGTTTTTCTGTTTATAGCCATTTCCGTGTTTATAGCACTCAGAATTCAGTTTCTCTTACAAGACACACTCAGAGTGAACAGTTAAATAGGTCAGTATTTGTGCCAAAATTAATTAAAAAGTGGGATCCGAGGAGCATATCTAGTCAATTACAAGTAAGGATTGGAGTAATTATGCAAATTTCTAAAGCAAATACACAAAGATGATTAAACTCAATTCTTTTATCACTTCACAGTAAAAGTTTCATTGTGCATAGGATTGTGCATAGGCCTAATGTTACTGAGAAGACAAGGAGTAAAGAAAGGACAAGACCTCATAGCTGGTGTCATCACACCGTTCTGTTAAACCATGATGGAAGAAAGATACAAATACCTGTGCTAACTCAGGACAACCTGAAATTCTTTATCTCAATTTATGTATAAGACAGGCAAAAGTACAGATGCAGAGAAGCCTTGGTCCTTGTTTAGCCTGGGTATATCAGATCATCTCCAGGGGGTTTATTTCCAGCTAGGCTAATAGTTCGGATTATGAGCTGCAATGCCTGACCTGATCATTTCTTCCTTTTTCTCTAGCAATTTTACACAGCTTCCTCATCTAGCAGGAACAAAGGAGAATATGCATCTGGCACAGCAAATCCAAGCTGAGTGGAAGAAGTTTGGTTTGGATTCTGTTCAGTTAGTTCATTATGATGTCTTGCTCTCTTACCCTGATGACACTAAGCCCAACTACATCTCAATAATTGATGAGCATGGAAATGAGGTACAGAAAACACCAGTTTTTCCAACCAGGGAACAAAATCACCTTCATACACCTAGGAGGGAAAGCTGTCCCCTGTTCAGTTAATGGTGTTTGGCCTTATATAAAGTGCAAATCAGGGGTTCCAGTTTGCTTTTATATTTTGCATCTTTGTTTCATAACGTATGTGCTAGGAATAGTACTATTTACTCTGATTCATGCAGCATACTGACATTTATGGATTGAAGGAGAATTATGTAAGAGAATTAATTATAAATTCAATTGTTTTAAAATTACTGTGTTATTTAGAAAGAGGAAAGAAACCATGGTCAGCACCATTCTTTGCATTCATTCATTATATGGTTATTGATGATCGTGGTAAATCCAGTTTCTGGAAGATTAGAGTTTAGGCCTTAAGATACACTATTACAAGGGATATGAGTGCATTACAGAATAGCTCTAGTGCATGTAGGAGCTCCAGGGTAGAGCAACATGCAAACATTTTCACCACTATGATTCTAACCTGAAACCACTTTGAAGGGTCCTGTGCTCATTTATGCAGTACTTTATGAAGACTGGAGATGAGATTTGTGAGATCACACATTGAACCTGCCTACCGAAAAGGATGCCTTAAACTGAAAGTGCTTGTGAAATGTGCCTGAATAGAAAGTACTTCTTTTCCATATTGCCTGGTTTATGTTATTCCTTTTCTTCTTTCCCATTAGATTTTCAACACGTCATTATCTGAGCCTCCTCCTCCAGGATATGAGGCTGTTGAAGATGTGGTGCCACCCTACAGTGCATTTTCAGCCCAAGGAATTCCTGAGGTAATATAGTAGAATAGTAAAGGAAATAGAAGTAGAAATGGAAATAGAAGTAGGAGCAGAAGTAGAAAGAGAAACGGAGACAGAAATAGAAATAATAGAAATAAAAAAGATGGAATACTGTAGTGGAGTGTAGCATAGCATGGAATAGCAAAGAGTAGTACAGAATAATGTGAAATTCTTCAGGCTTTAGTTGAAAACCTGACATAGCAGCAGCAGGAAAATGACCTAGCTCTGATGTTCTTGGGATTATTGCGATGGAGCAGTGTTCAAATTGAGCAGTTGTGCATATGTTTAATATTTTTCTCTAGTTTTTATCAGAACTGGATTTCATTTTTCCTTTTCTTAAACAATATGATAATAAATCTTTAATAGCAGCTGCTATAAACTTTCCCAGATGTTTCTGTAACTACACACCATTGTTCCCCAACTTAGGGAACAAACACACTGTTATATTTACACAGCCAAATCAACAATATGACTTTCAAAATGCTACTTGCCCAAGACTTACATTGGCAGGTATAGCTGCACAGTGTGGAGTATGCTTGAAAAAGGCTTTTGCTAGCATTTCCGGCTGGTGATAAAAGTGTTGCTGTGATCTGAATGTAATGCTAATCCTTTCTATCCTGTTGTAAAGATGGCACCAGCTGACGGGCTTGCTTTTATAAAGCTGGCCTGTGTAACAAGAGTTTTCTGTCCTATGATCACTAGGGATTTCAATTAATATTTTGTAACATTAGAATTTTTTTTGTTGTTCTCCATATCTTTCCTATCTGTACGTAGAATAATTCAGATTGGCAGAGCCCTCTGAGGTCATGTGATCCAGTCTCTAAAGTTCAGTCTGACTTGGAAAACTACTAATACTTCTATTCACACAGCCCGGTATTATATCAATCATGTACTTTCTGAAGTTTGTTGATAAGCTGTTCAAGTTCAGAAAACAAAAGGTATCTTGTATTAAATTGCCTCAGATACTCAAAGGAAGTTGGAGAACCAGGCAGATATTCTATACCTTAGGATATAAGAGCTATGAGTGTTTCAAGAATTACAGTGGGAATTTTGGAACACAATGTAAGATAAAATTCATGGTTTTGACCTTTTATCATAACACATCCCTGAAGAAAGACAGCAAAACCTCACTGCTTTATTTAGTTTGTAGAGAGTTACAGTAAGTGATGAGATATGGGAAATGATAAAAACAAGTTCAAAAAGCTTCAGCTTCCTTCTTTAGAAAATTATTTTATTTTAATTAATTAAATATGAGAACTTTGTTTCTGATGAAAACAGATGTCTTTTCAAAATATGATGCTTATGTTCACCCTATTACCTAATAGTTTGACAAAGGTCCATGTGCCTAGCTGGCATTGTTAGCAATAGCATTCTCCAGTAAGCTGTTGTCAGCATCTGTATTGCAAACAGCAGGGGAGGGAGTATGTATATAGCTCAGCAGTGGGAATACTCAGTGGATCCATGACTCTTCTGAGTGAATTCTCCCAGGCTGGTTTCTGTATTTTGTGTTAAAAAGCATTCTACTAAAAACTAAAACTAAACTTTGGACTCTACTGCATAAAATACAATTGTTATTTACTGTAAATCTGTGTCCTAAATGCCTCCACCTATGCAAGACTGACTCATCCATGACTCTTCTGAAAAGAGAAGTAAATGTCTTATTCTGAGCACTAATTTTAAGTTTCTGATACAGAAGTCAGACGTGAACATTCCCTGTTGTGCACAAAGTCTGGCAGCTTTGGATGGTAGGAATTATTAAAAGTCACTTGCCTACCTAGTTGCCCTACAATCAAAGAATTCATACTGAAGCCAGTTGTGGAGATCATTGTACCCAGCTTATTATCTTACTAGATCATATCCTTCTTTTGACATGCCCTTTGACAGTATTGTTTCAAATTCTGCCTCTTTCTATCAGGGTGAGTTAGTGTATGTGAATTATGGCCGCACTGAGGACTTCTTTAAGTTAGAACGTGAAATGAACATTAGCTGTACAGGAAAGATTGTTATTGCCAGATATGGGAAGATCTTCAGAGGAAATAAGGTAATCTCTGTATATAAAAATCTTACTTGTGCTGCCATTCGCTTGTTTTCAAGAGACTAAAACACTTACCTAAAGTGTTCTGTAGATTTTAGTGTAACCTGAGTTTTCATAAAGCTGTGTTCAAAGATGATTCTTCAGTAGAAGATAGCAAATACATCTTTCATATGTGTGTAATACATTTCTAGGCCAAAAGTAAATAAGTTGGAAAATGTTTTGTATTTTTATATTTGTTTGCATTCTTCAAATTGTTCCAAAATATCACTAACATTGTTGTGTAATACACTCTACTTCTGAACTAGATTGTTCTTCCCTATTGATTCAGCTGTCCTCCAAGAATTCTATATTGTGTTTAAGGGTTTCTGTACACCAGGCAGACTATAACTATGTGGAGGTTATTTTAAATTGTGTATTTGGTTATTCAATGTCCATGTTATATAAATATTTTTTAACTACACTTTTCTGCAATTTCCATGAGCTGACAGAAAAGGACATAATCCTGTGCATACTTCAGGCATTTGCTCATGATATTTCCTCAACAGGGATGTAAGAACAAAGTCTATTTTATGAGTGTTTGGCTCTTGTACAACAATTAGTTTGACCCTTATTTGAAGAGGACTATAATTTGTATTTGTCAGTTGCCTAAGGATATCAAACACTGAATCTTCTCACTGGAATGCCAATTCTTATTATATGCTGTTGACTAGTCTTGTGTGAAGCTTCTAAGTAGATAAATCACTGGTTTACATACATACCATTTTCACCAGTGAAAAGTGACATATAACCCATATTCTGGGTCAGAATGTTTTCAATTAATTGTTTAGCACTCGTAAATATACCATCTGAATGGAAAAGACTTAAAAATTGAAGAAGGTATTACTGTCTATAATATTACTGTTTTGTTGAAATGAAACACAAATGCCTCAGAGTTACTAATATCTAGAGGGGCAGTTTTCCTGTGGTTTGGAGATTATATGCCCTCTTTGACACAAGGAGATGATATGTCCATTCTTACAGCAGTATTTCTTAAGACTGTTTATATACTGAAGAATTTATTAGTCTTTATAAAATCTGAAGAACTGTGAAGTTACACTTTGTAACTTCATAATGGTGCGCAATAATAAGATAGATAATGAAAGCAAGTACTGTATTTCCTTAAAATAAAAAAGGAAAAAAAAGCTATGGTATTTCTGAATTAAAATACCCAAATTTAAAACTGTTGAAGAGTAGTTGTCACTCAGTCACTATCCATCACTGTCATATCTAGTAGCAAACCAGATTGGGATGTCAGAATGACATATATTATAGAATAATGAAGTCTCACGAGAACACTTTTAAAACAGCATGCAGGTCAGTCTTTCTGCCATAATAAGGTATGCACTCTGGAGTTAGTCTTGTTCACTGCCAAAGACAGTTTCTGGCTCTCCAAAAATAATCTTTCTCTACAGTCGGAACCCTGAGATATATTCAGGAGATCACTTAGGCAAATAATGTAAATACAAGACTAACTGGAAAATACGGTTGCATCAATGTGATACATTTTTTTTTCCATCCGTGATGTGTACATTTCAATAATCAGTTGATGGTATTGATCTGGATGACAGAATGTAAACTCATGTTATGTAGCAATACTGTGAAGGATGTTTTTCCTGTCACTGATGTTATCTCCTTGCTAAAAGTCAAAGCAACAGCAAGCTTCTTACTTGCTTATGGAACCTGGTGTCTGCCTATATATTTTTCAGGAAATTTTGAGTTATGAGACTTTACTTACCTTAGGCACTGTAAAAGACCCTGAGGAAAAATCACTGTAATTTGTAGTACTTTCTTTTGCCCCTTGAACTCTGGAGTCAAGCTATAAGGGACTGGATAGGGACCAGAGATGTGCTTTGCAGGTGAAGAATGCTGAATTGGCAGGTGCTGTCGGAATTATTCTATACTCTGACCCTGCTGACTACTGCGCCCCAGGAGTAGATCCCTATCCAAATGGCTGGAACCTTCCAGGTGGAGGAGCCCAGCGTGGGAATGTATTAAACCTGAATGGAGCAGGGGATCCTCTGACACCAGGTTATCCTGCAAAAGGTGAGTAACTCTAGAGAAAGCATGCTCTGAAGGTCTGGTATCAGGAAAGGGCAAGGGATGAGGATGTTCTTTCCCATGTAATCTGACACTCTTTTCCTTAGTGTTCGTTGCTCAGAGGAGGCAGCTTTGGTTTTCACATTGGTAGGCCACTTCTGTAAGTGGTGCATGAGAGAAAGTGAGGACATGTTGGTTGGAACCATGGAGAGCTAACTTGTATTCATCACCTTCACCTAATGCTTCGGTGCATATGACCTATGCCTAAACTGTTTCATTTAGCACCTAAACCAGATCATTTTTACTGAAATTCATTAAGAACTGTTCATGCCAGCACTCGAGCCAGCATATCTGAGAGAGGCAGTCACCTCAAGAAAAGTGGTCCTTAAATGATGGACAGTGTTGCCTCTAGCAAGCAGAACTAGAGCTGGAAGGGGATACATGTTCACAACAGCAGACCATGAGGAAGATTTCTGGTTCCTCATGCTAGAGTCAGTGATTTCATAGATGAGTCCCTGTCTTCTTCCCTCAAAAAGGGTCTCTGTGAATGTTGTATTGAGGAAACTATTCTTTTCCATATATGCTTTTGTCCACATCATGAAAATGAAGTTTCTCATTTGTAAAAAACCATGATTTCTATTTGATCTTTGTCTATTTGAGCTTGTCAGAAGAAAACCTAGATTTCATTTTGCCCGCAAAAACCAGCAAACCAGAATATTCAGTAGTCCAGTGTATATGACTTCATCTGCATCTCTTTAGGAACTGGCAAATTTGTATTAGTTCCCAGCTGACTGTTGCAAGCATCAGACTATGGGCTCTTCATTAGTGACTGACTGAAAACATGTTAATAAAGCACAAATAATTAAATTAATTCATCTCGGCTTCCAGGAAATTAAATAATTATCCCTGACTCCTTTGCTACGAACTGTACAGATTCCTTCTGAGAGTTGTAAATATGAAATACCTGCCTTCTGCTTTCAGAATACACCTACCGATTAGACAAAGCCAATGGTGTAGGTATCCCAAAAATTCCCGTTCATCCTATTGGCTATCGTGATGCAGAGTCATTACTGCGGTAAGTGTATGGGAGACATGAGCAATTTCAAGAAGACTTGTTTTTTGAAAGTTATGAGTATTTATAAAGAGAGGAAAGATTTTTGCACTGTACTTCTCCTGTAGCTGTTGAAATAACGTGTTTTGTTTCTTACTAGCTTCTCTGTAGGAGGTAAATGTGTTACCTATTGCTACATGTCATATATGTGCAGAGTGATCTGGAAAGGACCATTTGTAATATATCGTGGTCATTCAAGTATACTGAAGTTATAAAATGCCTCTCAGTTTGAATAAAGACAAAGATTTTTGAGGCTGACATGCTACCTGTCTTGTGAAAAAGATCACAAATGAAGGCATTCGTTTGTCCAGGGAAGTACTTGACATGAATTCTTGATGGGAAAATATCTGTACTGTCCTCTATTAAATGAAGGTGTGTGCTTTCTCTCATCAGGTGTGTTATGTTGTTTGAATATGAAGTGATGCTAGTGAACTAATACAAGGACACTGAGGAAACTCAGGAGTTTCATAGGGGATTTAATAGACATGTGCATGTAAGTTTACTTACTAAACATGCAAGTGGCACGGAGACAGGCTACCAGATTGCTAGTGCACAGCATTAAAATTCATAATTATTTTAACAAACAAGTAAGTTCTCTAAAAAAAAAAAAAGATGTGATTGAGTTGGAAAGTGTATCATCCCCCTAAAAAATGTAGTAGTAATAATCTGTGTCAACTGCAGAGATGCAAAGCAGGAAATGCCACGTTTGGCAACAGCATGATGGATAAGTGTTTAGGGCCATAAATGAACGTGATCTTGAGTATGGGTGTCTTTAGGAATTTTATACCTAAATTACGTGAGCAATCATTCTGCTCCATCTGATACCTCTGTTTGAGTATTGAGTCAGAAAAAAAAAATGTCTTGGTTCTCTGTGCAGATTTCTCCTGAAGTATTGAAGCGATTTATTTTTATAGGAGGAAGGATTTTAATGTCTTTCATGTTTTTGTGTAACTGGTGTTCATTAACACAGTTATAATATTTTTTCTGTTTCCTCCCAAACTGTCTTTTCTTTAAAACTTTACGGTCATCATTGTTATCAAGATAACTGCTCATAATGAGAAGGATATAGTTTGAAAACTCTCTTTTATCCACTGCCAAGTAGTAGAGATTTAAGTTGGCCAATGTGACACCCATCCACAAGAAGGGCCAGAAGGAGGATCCAGGAAACTACAGGCCTGTCAGCCTGACCTCAGTTCCAGGCAAAATTATGGAACAGATAATCTTGAGTGCAATCACACTGCACCTACAGGATGATCAGGAGGTCAGACCCTGTCAGCATGGATTTAGGAGGGGTAGATCCTGCCTGACCAACCTAATCTCCTTCTATGACCAGGTGACTCGCCTGATGGATGAGGGGAAGGCTGTGGATGTAGTTTACCTGGACTTCAGCAAAGTCTTTAACACCATCTCCCATAATAAACTCCTGGAAAAGCTGGCAGCCCATGGCTTGAACAGGTGCACTCTTCACTGGGTTAGGAACTGGTTGGATGGCCGAGCCCAAAGAGCGGTGGTGAATGGTGCCACATCCAGTTGGCAGCCAGTCACTAGTGGCATTCCTCAGGGTTCAGTGTTGGGTCCAGTCCTGTTTAATATCTTTATTGATGATCTGAACGAGGGGATTGAGTCCAACATCAGTAAGTTTGCAGATGACACCAAGTTGGGAGCAAGTGTTGATCTGTTAGAGGGTAGGAGATCTCTGCAAAGGGACCTTGACAGGCAGATTCCAATGGGATGAGATTTAACAAGTCTAAATGCTGGGTTCTTCACTTTGGCCACAACAACCCCATGCAGTGCTACAGGTTGGGGACAGAGTGGCTGGAGAGCGGTGAGGCAGAAAGGGATGTGGAGGTGTACTGGTTGACAGGAAACTTAACATGAGCCAGCAGTATGCCCAGATGGCCAAGAAGGCCAATGGCATCCTGGCCTGTATCCGGAATAGTGTGGCCAGAAGGAGCAGGGAAGTCATTCTTCCCCTGTACTGGGTAGGCCGCACCTTGAGTACTGTGTCCAGTTCTGGGCCCCTCAATTTAAGAAAGATGTTGAGATGCCTGAACGCATCCACAGAAGAGCAACAAGGCTGGTAAAGGGTCTAGAACACAAGTCCTGTGAAGAGTGGCTGAGGGTGCCGGGGTTGTTTAGCCTGGAGGAGGCTCAGGAAAGACCTTATTCTCTACAACAACCTGAAAGGAGGTTGCAGCCAGGTGGGGGTCGGTCTCTTCTCTCAGGCTACCAGTGACAGAACAAGAGGACACAGACTGAAGCTACATTAGGGGAAGTTCAGGCTGGATGTTAGGAAAAAGTTTTTGACTGAAAGAGTGATTTGCCATTGGAACAGGCTGCCCAGGGAGGTGATGGAGTCACTGTCCCTGGAAGTGTTTAAAAAGAGACTAAATGAGGCACTTAGTGCCATGCTTGAGATGATGGGAGAATGTTAGGTAATAGGTTGGACTTGATGTCCAAGGTCTTTTCCAATCTTGCCAATTCGTTGATTCTGTGATTCTGTAATATGCATGAATATGATGTAGCTAGATATTTCTCTTCAAAAAATTGTAAATCTACAACTTAGTTGTAATAATTATGAATGACATCTAAACCTTTTAAAAATACTGGTTTTACATTTGTCTTGAGAATTTATAACTTCTTTTTATTTCTGCTATCATGTCTTTGTATAAAAAAGTTACTGAGGCCTTGAAGACATGCTGAAGTGTTCTGTGGAATAAAGTTTGACTGAAGTATGCATTTACAGTAAAAGACATGGTTTCATTTACAATGAATATATTTTTCTCTTTAGGAACCAGAACATCCATCATACTTTTTAATATTTTCTTTCTTTCTCACAAGTTCACACCAAAAATATAAGTCCTTCAGGTGAATAAGTCTAGGTGATTGCGATCCACTGAAATACTGCATTTCCAGTTCTGTTAACAGGAAAAACATGTTGCCTTTGACAATGGAACAAGATTGTGTTTCTCCAATATTAGCCATCTTTGATGCACATAAACTCTGTCTTTGTTACCAAATTAAGCAGTGGCCAGGCACAGGCACTGGAAGACAACTGTTTATGCTGTTAAACTGTTAGAATGGCCCAGGTTGTTCTCTGCTAATTTAAGTGCAAATGCAGTTCAAGGCAGTAGAATGTTCCAGGGACCAAAGAGGTGGTTTGTATGCAAAACCTTTTGGAGGCCAACACTGCTTTCCAGGATAACTGTAGGCCCTTCCAAGCTGATCTCTATGGCCAAGATTATTCCTCTGTGCTAATTTACTGGTATTAATGTAGCTAAAACCCCCAAATCATTCTGCTGAAGCTTGTAGCATAAATTATCTAGAAGAAAGACCATCACTCTGGTTTGTGTCTGCGTAGGACCTAACAAAGTGTGTTTTTTGTTTCCTCATTTGTGTTTGGTGGTGTTGTAAGATGTCCGTAACTAATAATGATTTTTTTTTTCATAACAGTAATATGGGAGGACATGCACCACCTCATAGTAGCTGGAAAGGAAATCTGAATATATCTTACAACATTGGTCCTGGTTTCACAACAAATTATTCTAGAAGGTCAGTTTTGTTTCTGAAGGAAAGCATGCTTAGGATCAGAGAAAAAACAGAGCAGTAGAATTTGAGCAAAGATAGAATACTTGGGTTTATTTGCATTATTCCCTCGATTTTGACCATTTCCTTGGCTGAAATACGCTCAGTGCAAAGCTTCAGTACATTTACATCTTGATTGGATAGATATGACCTACTTGCTTTAGTTTTCAGGTAGTCTTGAATCAGTTTCATTTGAAAAGCATCTAGCCTTTGACAAACTATTTGATGAGACAGATTTTACTTTTCTTTGAGAACTTCTGTTTTCCTTTTTAAATTTATTGTGAGTCTGGCTTCTGCCCTCACCTATTGACTTTCATAAAACAGTATTAACCTTCAAGTCAGGTTTTCCAGAAAAAGAACTTAAACTACAATGTCATTTTTATTGCTTCACATTGTTTTTCAACTGAATTAGCGGTTACAGTTTAGGACTAAGCTGTGTTTTGAATTTGTCATGAACACAGGGTTGATAATAGAGTGATGTTTTTGTTATTGCTGAGCAATGCTTACAAAGACCCAAGGCCTTTTGTGCTTTTCATACTGCCATGCTGGCAAGGAGGCTGGGGGTACATGGGAGGAGACACAGCTGGGACATGTGACCCAACTGACCAAAGGGATATTCCAAACTATATGATACCATGCTCAGTATATAAAGCGGAAGGAAGAAGGAGGAAGGGAGGGACATTTGAACTGATGGCGTTTGTCTTCCAAAGTAACGGTTACACATGATGGGGCCTTGCTCTCCTGGGGATGGCTGAACACCTGCCTGCCCATAATAAGCAGTGAATTAATTCCTTGTTTTGCTTTGCTTGTGTGCTTGGCTTTTGCTTGCCCTATTAAACTGTCTTTATTCCAACCCGTGAGTTTTCTGGCTTTTACCCTTCTGATTCTCTCCTCGGTCCTGCTGGTGGGGAGTGAGTAAGTGGCTGTGTGGGGCTCGACTGCTGGCTGGGGTTAAACCATAACGTGAAGTCAGTTCTGATTTGCACCAATCTCTAGAGTATTAGAACTATTTACCTTTTTAACATTAGATGTTTTTAATTTTTCTTTCACTCCTCTAAATTTAAAAACTAACTGCTAGCAAAAAATCTTTGAATTTGGAGTTCTGATGTTATTATCTGTATAAATCTTACTGACATCAGAAACACTGCATAGCTGTCAAGAACTAAATGATGTTCTCATTTGTGCAGATATAAATCCAGAAAAAACAACACTGAAATATTTTTAGATTTACTTTGGTTTGATAGAGGGTAAATTCGACCAAAATACTTTCCCTATCATTTATATTGTACACTTTGGAAAGGTGTCAAGATGTTTTATTATCTAATCTGATGGATTTTCAATTTGTATTTTCTTCCCAATACACCAGAAAGGTGAAAATGCACATTCGTAACAACCATGAAGTAAGAAGGATTTACAATGTGATTGGTACCATCAGAGGCAGAGTAGAACCAGGTAAAATATTTTGTCTTCAGCATAATGTGAGTGAACAGTGACCTCTACATGCACTTCATAGTTATAAGGGGACATGAGGAATGTAGTTTTCTCTGGAAGATTGCACTACATCATTGGTATTGAAATGTTCATTGCACCAGCTTTCCTATGGTTCAGGGTATGCCAACACTTTCACTGTAAATGCTGATTTTCAAGGGGAAGTTCATAACCAAGATGGAAGTATTTGTTTTCAGACAACTAACTTTGCAATTGAAAGAATATTCTCAAGTGGATATTCTTCCCTGCTGAACACAAGTGTGGATTTTGCTTTCTATCTGAAAACACCGTATCCACCACTACTGACTTTTTGTCTGTCTTATAGTCTCTTGTAACCAATGCCATTTTATATTCCAAAAAAACAGATATATAGACTTCCCTAGGATGATGGTGCCATCATTTGTCTTATAACTGCAGCACTTTTCTTTTGCCTGAAACACAACTGATAACTGTATTATAGTAGCACAGAGATCCATTCTGACTTCAATCTAATAATCATATTTCTGTCATGATTTGTACAACCCTTTTTATGATTGATTATATGTATTCAGAGAAATACTGCATTCAGCACACCCTAATGTTGTGAATTTGTGTGCTATACAGATATAACTAGTGGATCAGCTTCACCATGAAACACGCTACTGTAAAATATGGAAAGATGCTTCTATCTTTAGAGGAAAGTTGCAGTATTCCTAATAATAGAAGTAATGCAGTGGGATTTAAGAAGTTTTAAGTCTTGTGGGATCCAGTTACTATGTATGACAAATTCTTTAGCACTGACTGAAAGTACAGAAAAATGTATTTGGAGGTTTGAAATGTTTTTTGCCTTTCTATCATGTGTGTTCTAAAGTGTTTATCTCTGTTGCCTAATAGATATGTGGAAAATTAGAAATTGCTTAAAAGCAACATCTCTATGACAGGAAAAAGTTTTCCTAAATAAACCTCCAAAACAATTTCTCTAGACAGATATGTCATCCTAGGAGGCCACCGTGACTCATGGGTATTTGGTGGCATTGATCCTCAGAGTGGGGCAGCTGTGGTTCATGAGATTGTGAGGAGCTTTGGAAAACTGAAAAATGAAGGTAATAAAGCACACCAAAGTAACTGCTCTCAGCAGTGCCCATTGATTTCTCTGAGATTTAAGGATATGCTTAAAATTAAACATGTATCTCACTGATGTCTTGAATAAAAATGCTGCTCTGCAGATATTATCTAATTCCAGTTACAACTTTGGTATATATGAGGTACTTGTCAAGAGAAAGTACACCTAGAGGGAAACAAAACACAAAATGGGAGATGCTAAAATAAACATGATGTAAAGGTACAATTGATTACTGTGTATTTGAGGCTGGTCAGACAGGACGTTTCAGTGGTCTTATAAAGTTGATACAGTGGTGGACTGATAAAGGTTTTGTAGGGCAGCACTGAGAGCACTCTTAGCACTTGACTGTGGCTTGGAGACAGACTCAAAATAAAATAAAGCACATGTGTGTAATACAGACAATGAGCTGTGCAAACATAGTTAGAAGGTAATGGTTAAAAATACCTCATGTCTAGTTGCATTAGAATAGGAAAAAATGTCAACTGCACCAAGTTTCTGCTCCTGTCAGAGCAAATTCCATCTCCCTATCTGACGTCCCATGGAAAGAAACTGGCATAACTCAAATACCATGCTAGAGAAACGTTCTTTGCCTACCCATTACACTTCAAAACCTATTGACATTTAGTTTTCTTTCCATATACTCCCAGTTATTGGATTATCAGGGAAAGCTGTCTTTCCAATGCAAATTGGAAAAAAAATTAAAAATGAAAGGGAGTAAAAGATGAAAATGTTTCAGTAGCTTCAAAGAAGACTTTGGTCTGAGGTACAGAGGCAGGGCAATAGAGCCTGTTCCGTTTGGCCTGGGTTTAAATCAAATGCAGAACTTCGAGTGAAAAATTTTACTTTTGAAGATGACCTGTCAAAGTTACAGGGAATTCCTTAGGATTTGAAATCTGGCATTTGGAATACAAGTTAGAGAAATTCAGTAATAGATATGAAAACATGCCACTTTTCTCTCAAAGTAGACACTGGTATACAATGTATGCTGAACTGAACAGAGCAGAAAATCTTTCTTTCAAGAATTTGTACACAGCACATTATTTTTCCTTGATCAGGACTTTAAATTTTATAAAATTTAAATTTAGAAAATTTTCTTGCAATTAAAGCTGAGAGATGAGAAGGAATACATTATCTGGCACAATATTGAAGTAGAAGTGAGATTGCTACAATAACAAAGCATTGTTATATCAAGTTAGTGAAGCTGGTATTAAAGTTTCTTAAACACATCTCTTTCCACATAGATCACAAAAAATTGTAAGCCCCCCCAAAATGGCATTTGTTTCCCCATTATTGTATTTTTGTAATACAATTTTCATGGTTTTTCATTTGAGGATGGAGACCAAGGAGAACAGTGATATTTGCAAGCTGGGATGCAGAGGAATTTGGCTTGTTCGGATCAACAGAGTGGGCTGAGGTAAACCAATAGTGTTCAAAAAGAAATTTGCATGATGGCTGCTCTTTGAGAAATCTGTACTAGAAAGCAGCACTTCTTCCCTCCCTCCCCTTCTTTTTCTTGCACACATTCTCTCTCTTAAGTTTCCTTTTGAACTACCAAGAATCTGTGGCTCCTTGCAGTATATGATGTCTTTCTATGAAAAAAAAAAGCTGTTTCTTTTATGAATGGGAAAAGAGTTCTGGAGCGAAAAAGTTCATCAGCATTTTCTCCCTTTTTTCTTTCTGGTAGGAAAATGCCAAAATATTGCAAGCACGAGGAGTGGCTTATATCAATGCAGATTCTTCCATTGAAGGTACATGGGTTTGACTTGTGTTTTACAGGAATAGTGATAGTATGACTAGGAGGGATTTTGCCTGTAGATCTGTGAGACCTTCAATGTGATAATTTTGTTGCATTAATTCAAAAGTGGATATAGAGAGAAACTGTGACCTGGAATCACCTGTTGTTTCCTGTTTACAGTAGCTACACTATTTGGGAAGTCTTAGGGAGGGACAAGAAGTGTGCCTCTGTGTTCTATGGCAACTCTTCAGTCAATTTTTCATCTTATAACATGCATAATAATCATAGGGCCATAAGAAAAGCTCCTAAGAGTTGCTTGAAAATGTAGTCTTTAATTCATGATAATGCAAATGCACTGACAAGATCACAGGAAGACTCTGCTCAGCTTGCTCCTCATAAAGAGTGTAGCTCTCTAGTCCCTTTCTTAGTAACAAATAATGGCATGAGTTTTCAGCTGAGTGGAACTTCCTTCTTCAAATAAATAGTTTTTCCTGTTTTTCAGGAAACTACACACTGCGTGTGGATTGCACACTGCTGATGTATAGTCTGGTGTATAGTCTCAC
>WEIV01027806.1:5095-59399 GCA_013390005.1 Calyptomena viridis | reverse complement strand
AAACTCAAAGACTGACTTTATTCCATGAAGCCATGATGGTAGTGCTGTGATTTCTCTGAGCTGAGAGTTTGGGACAGTGGAAGTTCAGCAGGAGGAAGGTTATTGGTTCTTGTCAGTGATAAAAGACAGCGAGTTAAATTCTCCTCTTGAGAGCTGGGTATCTCTGACTCTAAGAATGATGACTTTGCTCCTCCAAGAATGCAATTGATGAGGTGAATGTAATGTAGGTGTCAGAGGCAATTCATTCTAGGAAAAAACTGTGCAGTGTGTAATGACTGACTGCTGAATTGCCATGGTGCTAGGAAGCAAATCAAAATTATTCTTTAAGTACTGAAGGCATTTTCCTTTTTCTTGTTAAAAGAATAAATAAACTGGGTTCTGGCAATGACTTTGAAGTCTTTTTTCAACGCCTTGGCATCGCTTCAGGCAGAGCACGTTACAGTAAAAATTGGGTAAGTCTGTGTCGTTGTAATTTGATCTCTCCTGNTAGAGGATCAATGGAGAGAGATATCTCCAAATGACTGTTCATCTCATCATAGGTTGATGTCTAAGAGAGCAGTTCTTACTTGACTGTCTGTAGTGGCTACATAGGATTAATGTGACCTGAACACATCAATGTGACTTGAATCCCACAGCAAAGGTTTTCAAGCCACACTAAAGTATCCATAGCTGAANTTAGGATAGTTCAGTTTACTGTGTCAGAGTGGTGTCTGATTACTAGAACTCTATGTGCTACCTCAACACAAATATGTAATAAATAAGAATGATCAACTTGGTGTCAGTCAGAAAAAATTACCTTTGTTCAGGGTAAATGGATGTGCTCAAAATTACCTATAATTGATGAAGGCTTCTGAGTGGCTTGTGATGACTTTTGAATGATTTGTAATAAGTTATGAAGCTCTGAATTCAAAATGGTTTGTGTTTTATTGAAGATATGGGTTGGACTCTGGAGCATAGTGAGAGATCAGATTCACTGAGAAATGTTCAAGGAGAAATCTTTTCAATATAGTCTTGTCCTTTGAAAAGGAAGGAATATCTAAAGACATAAAC
This sequence comes from Calyptomena viridis, assembly GCA_013390005.1. Taxonomy (NCBI): domain Eukaryota; kingdom Metazoa; phylum Chordata; class Aves; order Passeriformes; family Eurylaimidae; genus Calyptomena; species Calyptomena viridis. Next base: position 58,349 of record WEIV01027806.1, on the reverse strand, counting down.
AAAAGAGAGAAATGATTGTTGAATCCAAGCAAAGAGGGTAAGGATAATCTCACCCTTATTTAGCCAACTGAAAGTTATGTGTCCATTCTTAGCTACCTTCTTTGGGCTCTGTAGAGGATCAATGGAGAGAGATATCTCCAAATGACTGTTCATCTCATCACAGGTTGATGTCTAAGAGAGCAGTTCTTACTTGACTGTCTGTAGTGGCTACATAGGATTAATGTGACCTGAACACATCAATGTGACTTGAATCCCACAGCAAAGGTTTTCAAGCCACACTAAAGTATCCATAGCTGAATAATGGTTTTGTTCTGTTTGTTGGGGTTTTTTTTCTATTTCAGGACATAGAAAAATACAGCAGCTACCCAGTTTACCACAGTGTCTATGAAACCTATGAAATTGTGGAGCAGTTCTATGATCCCACTTTCAAGAATCATCTGACAGTAGCTCAGGTACGGGGTGGGCTGGTGTTTGAATTGGCCAACTCTGTTGTGCTTCCTTTTGATTGTAGAGATTATGCATCAGCTGTGAGCAACTATGCTCACATCCTCTATAATTTGTCAAGGAATCATGAAGAGGAACTGGCAACATACAATGTATCATTTGGTACGTAGTCTTTCATTGCACTCCTCCTCTGTTGATGTTAGCAGTGCCTTGTAGTAATGTGTGTCTTAGTCATGACCTGGTATTCACCTTGTGCTGTACGAACAGTAAATAAAACAAGAGCCACACACTTCAATAATTTGAAATGTGGATATTTTGTTACTAATATTCCTCTGTAGAGACTATGCCAAAAGAGCTAACACTTAGAGTTGTATGTGCTTTGACCTGTGTGTGATTCACCAATGCTGACAAAAGTGTATCAGTCTTCATTCCTTAAAAAAAATCACACTGCTTTGCATCTTATAGCATTGGATAATTCTCTGCCTGAGAAACCTCTATTTCATTGACAACATTATGTTATATTCAGTTTAGGCTTGGGCTGCTAGTGACCATTATCAGGTATGTGTGCATGCATATGCACACACCACCCCCCCCACACGCGTATACTCTCAGTCTTTCTCAGAACTCTGTCTGTGTGGAGGGACATAACAGTAAAACATAGGTTGTTGGGGTTTATAAAATCACACAGAATTACATATTTTTAAAAGTATGAATATGGGGTCATCCAGCATACCTTCATTGATCATGATGACAGTGAAGGATAAAGATTTAATTCGAAGAATTTGATTTGTTAAATGATATCTTCAGAATATGAAGTTAAATATTTCTTTCCTGCTCCCTCTAGATGCTCTCTTTTCAGCTGTGAAAAATTTTACAGAAGTTGCAGCTAGCTTTCATAAGAGACTCCAACAAATAGATATCAATAAGTAAGTTTAACTCTTTTTTTTCCAGTCAAATACTCCATGTTGTCCTCTGAGCTCATAGGGCATAGTCTTCCACTTGTACCACTTAATGGAAAAAAAAGAAAAAAGGAAGATGTAGTTGTGGCAAGTTTTTTTATGAGATTTCAAGAAATTTTATGCATCACCTATGCCAAAAGGCCTCCTTTTCTCTTGACTTAATTCTTAATTTATTCCTTGTAGGCCATGCCCAGAATGACAAATTGAACCTCCTTTTGTATATACATATGTGTATGTTACATTTCTTGGGAAGAATCTAATTCAGCCATATGCTTACCCTTATGGAACACTAACTGAGAATAAAAAGCCATCTTTTTAATGGCAGCAACTTTCAATATAAATGAGTTAACAATAATTTCGTATGTAAAAGATGACATTTATGACATATGACGTGTGTGACATTTTCAAAATGGTTTTACTGATGGATGGCCTAAATGTAAGCTCTAAGTCAACCCACCAGTTTTAGTTTCTGTTTACACTACTGTAAACTTGAAACAATTTCATTGATGGTAGTAGAGTTAGTTCAGGTTTACTGTGATATAAATTTTACCATTTTTTATTGATGAATGCCTTTGAAGTTCTACAATAAGTTACTTTGAATGTAAACTACCAAACCCACATATATTCAATATAATTTTCTTTACAGTTCTTTTATTTGTTAAGCATCAGAGCACACAGACACAGATGGTCTCTGCTCTAGGGAATTTAAAATCTACCATCAGAAAAATACAATTCCTGGATGACTCAAAAGATGATTCTAACATCACAAGGTTCCTGTTTTTCAGATGTTGTGGTTTTGCATTAAAACAAATGTGACTTTATTGAAATAATTTCTGGCCGGCTGGCAGCTTTGTGGAAACAAGGGTCTTTAGAAAACTGTTGTACAAAAGAAGAGAATTGTCTGTCTAAGCATTGTTATGAAAAGGAGATAAAGTAATATGGTGCAACATAAGAGAAAATATCTGAAACTGACTTCTTTGACACTATTACTTGGCCTTTAAAAACAGTTTTAAGAGACTTTCAGGTTGTGAATTAGACTGTCTCACAACACAGATGAGCACAATTCTATTATGCAGATAAGCACAATTCTATTATTCAGATAAGCTGACATGGGCTGTTGTTTGTGGGCTACACTTTAAGTTCAGCATTGTGGATCATAAATCCCTTCCTAATGCCATTCATAAATCCAGAGATGTGAATTTGGGGGCACAAGAGTGGGTCAAACAGTCTGTAGCTAACATATTCCTTTTTTCCTTTTAGCCTGCTGGCTGTCAGATCACTAAATGATCAGCTCATGTTTCTAGAAAGGGCTTTCATTGATCCTCTTGGATTACCTGGAAGGCCTTTTTATAGGTGAGAGGGTATTTTTCACTTTTCTCCTGGAATACCCTATGAGAACTCCATTGAGATTCACGGGTCTCTAAATAGAGTTATAATGATTTTATTCAACACAGTGAAAAGAGATTAAACAGAACAAATAAGAGTGAAAAGGGAAAAAAAAATGGGGGAAAATTTCAGTGAGATACATTATACAGAATGAGGAAAAGGCTTGTTGGAAACCTACTGAGATAATTTATATTGATTTCATTGGGCTTCTAGACAGATCTAAAAGTCTAACCCTGGAGACATGTCAAGTAATTTTAGTGATAAAGGATCTATAGGAAGTTATTATTTGAAAGTTAAATACTGTATAACTGAAGTGCCTACAATTTGATCAATTATTAGAGAACAGTCATGCTAGTAAATGCAGTGTGGAGGGCAGTACTGCAACAGCAGGGAAGGGAATTCAGTGGTCCTCTCAGCCAGTTCAAGAAGTAAATCTTATCTGAGAGGCAGTCAAATCAAGTCTAGCTTTTTGGTCCTTCTACCAGTCTGCCTAATTCAGAACAGTAATCTTTCCACTAAAAACTAACTACAACAGGAGAAGATCTACAATCCTTATACCTTTCATAGCTTCTGATTAAAAATCTGTTGAGAACAGCCTCTTGTTAAAGCATTGGCTTTCCTACCTCAAAGCATACCTGTATCTGTTGGATGCTTTGTATATCTGTAAGAAAATAAGATGGCTTTTTTTTAATCTTTTAATTTAATCTAAAATGAGGGAAAGGAAAATACTCAAGTCAACTTTATCTCAAGTAGCTGTAAAGTTCTGGAATTCACATGTCATAATGTAGCTTATGTTATTTTCTTGCTTCATAGACTGTAACTACTACGGCTGCAATAATCTTATTTATTTACATCTTAAGTGTCAAGAGTTTAACAGATGGTATAGAAACAGACTGGTTTTATCCAGAAAATGGTATATTTTATTTTCCTAATGCAGAATGTTGTTATTTTCCCCCCTCAATTTCCCTACAGACATGTTATCTTTGCTCCAAGCAGCCATAACAAGTATGCAGGAGAATCCTTCCCAGGAATTTATGATGCCATGTTTGACATCGAAAGCAAAAATGATCAACATGAAGCATGGGAAGAAGTGAAGAGGCAGATTTCCATTGCAGCCTTCACTGTGCAGGCAGCAGCAGAAACACTGAAAGAAGTAGCATAAATACCAACAACATAATCATCAGTGAGGACTAAATAGGGAAGTTTGCAAGAGTCTTAAAAATGGCGCATTTAAAGACACTAGGAGGATTATTACAAAGAACACCAAATTAAAAAAAAATCTTGTTCTTTGCAAATAATATACCCAAGTGGAATGTATTTAATAATGTTAACAAGGTAACGTACTACATTCTGAGAGCTCAGGATTTAGATATCTTCTGAAGTTTCAGGTTTTCTCTCAACTTTGTATTTTAAGGATTGCTAACCACTGGGTTTATTTTCAGAGCTTTGAGTTTTGCTAGCTTGATTATTATAGCAGTCTTCATAGTGCATCAGGAAAACAGAATTAATTTCGTTTCTATCAGTTTCTGATTTTGTTGTTGACTTTTTATTATTTACCTTGAGATTGTATAATTATACTCCAAGACAGACCTTTCAGCCCTCCTTTTACACAAAGATTCGTATATGAAGTTGGGAAAACTGTCACATGCCATGTACAGGATGCATAATGATCATAACAAGTTTTGGGCAGCCAGCCCAGAATACTCATCCATGACATTCTTCTCCTCACATGCTGAACCTTGCAGCTGTTTGCAAATAAATTTAAGCAAGAAGCTAGTCTTAAGTCTCCAGTCTAGTCACTGGAGTGAAAACAAGGCAGTACATATTATCAGACTTGTTTGTAAGTAATGTCATCTTACAAAATGTCTTTTAAGAAAACCACCTTTTATCTAAAATCTACCCTTCCTATGCCTTGTCCATATAAAGGTGTTTTTAATATTAAGACAATTAGAAGCAAAAATTTTCATCAATACCAAATTATTACCATTTCCTTAGATTGTCTATTTCTGGTTTTGGTGTGCTGATTACTCATGATGGACTGCTTGGAAGACCGCAGTGGGACAACCGAAATCCAACAGTGAAGACTCCGAAAATCAGATGCTTTCATCTGACACTCTGCAACTGAAGGGTTACTAACCTCTTGTACAGCTAATATTTTGTGTGATTTGATCTGACATTTTAGCTGATGTATCTACCATGTCATAAAAGACTGTCCCATGATCTGATGGTTTTCAGTATCATGGCAGATTGTTTTCTTTTCCATAAGATTTCGTTTATTCATAAATATTTCTACACTTCACATTAAAACCTTTTAGGCAAGTTGCTATAATTCAGTAATTTTTTTCCATAACTGTCTTTCTGATAAAATAAGCCAATTTACCAGAAAATGGGAAATGCTCTTATACCCACAGTTATTGCCCAAGTATTTTCATATTTTTCGTGAAACTGATAGGAGAAAAACTGTGGAGATGTCTCCCCCCAAATCAAATGCTGATGGGAGACATTGCTGTCTCTGTTTTGTCACTCCTGGCTGCTCCACTAATCCACTTTTGCCAGTGGTGAATTCATTATGAATGTTATAATCCATCTCTGGAAAAATTAGCCAGGTTAGTTTAGTTATCTTAACCTAGAGGATTTTGTCTGCAACAATCAAGGAAAAGATAAGACAAATTCACCATGCAGAAGGAGGCATCAATAAACATCTTCTCTTGACCAGGTGGATACAATAACAGTATTTTTGTATTGCTAAGGAAGATGAATTGAAGTGCCAAACTCCAAAATTGTGGAGATCTTTCCCTGTGTGACCTGTATGCTTCCCCAGCAACTTTTTCTCTCAGCCTAGAAGATGTAATTTTTTAATCTCTATCCTAACCCATAGCATTGTTTCATTTAAGTTAATTAAGGCCCTTTTTGGCAATTGCTAGCAGATAATATACAATGTCAGGGTCCAGGACCTCAAAAAATACAGAGATAGTCTTAAAATACAACAACATCCATTTAAAAAATAAGTCTGTTGGCTGCCCCTTAACCACTGCGAGGAACAGAATACAGGAACAGAAGCTCTCTTCCGTTGATTACAGGCTGTAGATGTAGGCTGGTGTGAACCTCATGAAGTTCAACAGGGCCGAGTGCCAGATCGTGCACCTGGGTCAGGGCAACTCCAACCACAAGTACAGGCTGGGAAGAGAATGAATCGAGACTAGCCCTGGTTAGAAAGACTTTGAGGTGTTTGTGGATGAGGGCTCATCATGACCTGGCAATGTGCACTTGTGGTCCTGAAAGCCAACTGTGTCCTGGACTGCATCAAAAGACGTGGGCAGCAGGCTGAGGGAGGTAATTCTACCCCTCTGGTCCACTCTTGTGAGACCCCATTTGGAGTACTGTGTTCAGCTCTGGGGTCCCCAGCATAAGAAAGGTGTTGACCTGTTGCAGCGAGTCCAGAGGAGGACACTAAGGTGATCAAAAGACTGAAACACCTCTCTTGTGAAGACAGGCTGAGAAAGCTGTTCAGCCTGGAGAAGGCTTTATGGAGACCTTAAAGCACCTTGCAATACCTAAAGGGGCACAAGAAGGCTGGAGAGGGACTTTTTGCAAGGCTATGTTGGTAGGAAAAGGGGGAATGGCCTTAAGGTGAAAGGAGGGTAGATTTAGGTTAGCTATTAGGAAGAAATTATTTTCTGTGTTGGTAGTGAAGCACTGGAACAAGTTACCCAGACAGGCTGTGGACTCACCATCCCTGGAAGTGTTTAAGGGCAGGTTGGATGGGGCTTTGAGCAACCTGATCGAGTGGACATTCCCTGCCCATGGCAGGGGTGTTGGAACTGGATGATCTTTAAGATCCCTTCCAACCCAAGCCAATCTATGATTCTGTGGCACACAAAAAATTCAAGGCTAACTAGTCCAGAGAGAGGAAACACCTTTAAGGTTGTTTTTGACTTGGTGGTTTACATGAGGTTTTGGTAAAGTGGAATTCAAAGTGTACAGTGCCTTCTCCGTGATTTGGGTGTGCTTTGTGACCCATCTTTGTTCAATGCAAACCACAACCTGTAGCCATTGAATTTGTAAAGCAAATGGAGCTTGACTTAATTTTTTAAGAGAAGAATGTGGACTCCACCCAGCTCTTCCCGCAAGCCCTAGTACAGTCTTCTGTCAAAGGTATTTGAGGTCAAAGACTCTATGCTCCATGTTATCATTTCAGGAGTTTCCTTTCTCACTTGTCAGCATGAAGATTTTCTCTGTTCTGGGGAGACCAATACTTGATGCTGACCAGTGTGTCTAAATGCATCTAGATTTTATTTAAATAAAAATTTTAAATAAAGATGCTTTTTAGTCTTAAGAACTTCTATGGAAATTCTTGTAAAAACATTCTTCTCCCTAAATAACTTCTTACTGTCAGTCTTCTGTGGAGTCTAGATATAGCCAGTGCAGCTTTCCATTCCTCAAAGACTGTTCAAGGCAAAAATGGCCGATGTCATAATTGGACAGCAAAGCCAAAGCGTATGTAGCTAATTACTGAAGCTACCTGATTTTTAGTCAGCTATACAAGCCATATGTCAAAATATATACATGGATGCATATGCAGCTGTCCTTTTCCTCTATGTGTCACTAGGATTATGAGTTCTAAACAAAAAGCAGAAAATGAGAGTAGCATGCGTATGCATGAGAAATGTCATTTCACATGACTCAGTTACTGGGATAATACAAAGAAATAAGGGTCATTTATGAACAAAATCAGTCCAATTGACATGTTGACAGATGGAGACATCTAGGTACTGCCAGACAAGTAGGGAACAACGGTTAAATAAGTAAGTAAGATGTGTTAAAAGCAGTGTTAATATGTTCTTGCAAACTTTCTAGCTTCACTGACAAATATGTGCAGTCCGTTGATCCTCGTAGCTCAAAAATCTGTCTGAACTAGCCACATGAGCATGGAGGTGTATGCTTTGAAGGAGTCTACTAAGGAAGGGCCAGATACAGGAATAACTCCATTTTAAGCCGATATTTTTTTCATTAAATCTGCCAAAGTATATCATGGGCACAGCTATAACCTAACTCGAGTTCTAAGTGTGAAATCAATTAAAGAATCTGGAAGTGAAGTGAAAAAGGAACAGTGTTTTTTGAAGAAAGTATTGTTATCATACGGTCACAAATTGGATACTGTTGGAATTTTCCAAAGGACTCCATACAATGGCCATCCGATGCACTAAGAGTCTAAATCAAATTAAGTTAAAACATACCCAGGTGTGGAACAATATCACACAATCATAGGACCATAGGGTTGGAAGAGAACTCGGAAGGTCTCTCCAAACTGCTGCTAAAAGCAGGATGAGCTCGTAAGTCAAAACAGGTTGCCTAGAGTTTTATTGACTCTAGTCTCAAAAATCTCAAAGGATGGAGACTGCATATCTCTTTGTGGAACATATTCCAGTGTTTCACTGCCCTCATGGTGGAAAAGCTTCTCCTTATATATCCAGACAGAACCATCAGAACCTTCTGATGTTTCAGTTTATGACTTGTTTCTCCTCCTTGTCATACACTACTGAAGAGGCCGTCTCTGTATTCTTGAGAAACTTCTTGTACATGCTGGATTATAATCATTTGGTTTGTGTTCAGTGCACAGTCCTTTACTCTCTCTGCCTCACTGCGTACAATCCTCTTGTACAAGAAAGGATCAAAGTTTGCAAGCTGGACTTGTCAGCTGTCAGCAATGTAAATTTTATTTTATCTGGAATCTGATAATGGACTCATGAAGCTCAAGATAACGAAGACTCTGACTCAAAGCGTCAACATCTACTACCCTTTTAATCTAATACAAAGGCTGCAGAGGCCGTGAGAGAGTTCAGGGGACTGTGCAACTGGCAGAGTAGTCAGAAGGAAAGTACTGATTTGAAATGTGGTTGAACATTCCCCTGTTGCCATTTTTCCTGCCAGAGCTGCCTTTCCCACAAACCAGCGCTCTTTGATCTCTCAAGCCACAAATTCAACCTTTAGTCAAACAATAGGTCAAACAGCAAAACAGTAGCATATCTTTCTTGCTGCAGATATTAAGGTTTAGGGCACAGTTGCTGAGCAGCTACAATTTACAAGCCCTGGTATTCGTCCTGTGTATTATATATTTTTATGTACTATTACTTGTTTTACTAATTGGCTGCATAGCAGAATTACGCATTCAACACACAAATGCATGCTATTTTTGCATTTGGCATGTGTATCATTGCCATTTTTTTAGCTTTTCTAGTTTACCAGGGATTTACATATTTTAACTAAGTATAATGTGTAGCTACCTGCTGCAAGTTCTGCTAGTTTCAGCTGAAACTCACTCTTACTTTCAGTATCAACATGAGCAGTTCTTACCACTCCTGAATTCAATATGAGGCATATGCAGCAACTGATAGTTTTCATGCTAATTTTTAAAATGATACTAATTTAAAGAAGCACTGTACGTGACTCAGGAATTTGTGTTTTGGACCATTTTTGATCACCTGCTCTAAGAAAAAGAGTCCTTTTTGTCAGTAATATTTTCAGAGTTCGTTTTGAATAATTTCTGTGACTACTTAGCATTGGTTTTCGCTCCTGTCAGCCTCAAATCTTTGATCAAACTTGGACTGAAGTGAGTGTTTTTGCATTGAATAAAATACCCAGCTATTACCGGAGACACACTCTTGCTAGTGTTTCTCACTGAAAATGTCTTTGTTCTATCAGGAAAAGCCCCACGTAAAAGAACAGGGCAGCTTATGGATGTCGTTTTGATTTGGAAACGATCAGGAAATGACTCAAAAGAAGATGAATCTTTTGGGCTACTGATCATCTTAATAGATCAGACCTCTCTTCTTGGCTACTAAATGAGAATATCAGCAACGGCTAATTTGTTTGGAGCAGGTTCTTACACCTTCTCACGTATGTGACTTTACATTCCTGGCATGCTATACTTTAGATCGCACCATGTCAGGCTCATTTTTCTCTAACTCCAGTTAATCTAAGAAGGATTTGTACAATATGATGCTACAGCTTTGGCCTTGTGTGTGTGTGTGTATGTGTATGTAACCAAATCTCATCTCGCTTCTGTTTCACCTGGGTGAATGGTAATTACTTAGCCTTTACATGCTGTTTTTCTCCTCTTCCCAGGAAGTATGTAGATGAGATAACTCAGGGATACTTCTGCAGTGTATCAGCAAGTAATTTCAGATATTTATATATAAAATAGATGTAACGGGGGATGACAAAAATTCTTGTGTAGTAATGTCACTCCTTACACTGGCCTTCACAGCACATCAAGCCAATTCATAGAATAGAATAGAACAGCAGTAAGCAGCTACATCTTCAACTGGATCAGGTTGCTCAGAGCCTCGATCAACATGGCCGTGAATGTTTCCAGGGATGGAGCATCCCTGGGCAATCTGGACACTGTGCCAGTGCCTCACCACCCTCATTGTAAAAATTTTCTTCATTGTATCTAGTCTGAATCTACCATCTTTTAGTTTAAAACCATCACTTCTTGTCCTATTGCAACAGGCCCTACTAAAAAGTCTGTCCCCATCTGCATTGGGTTTGCATGGCAAGATTTTGGCAGCAGGCACGGCTTTTGTGAGGAGTTGCTTGTAGCTTCCCCTGTGTCTGACAGAGCCCATGCCAGCTGGCTCAGAGATGAATCTGCTGCTGGCCAAGGCTGAGCCCAGGAATGGTAGTGGCGCCTCTGGGATAATAGATTTAAGAAGGCAAAGAAAGTTATTTCACAGAAGGAATTAGAGCCAGACTAGAGAGGAGTGAGAATGTGTGAGAGGAACAGCCCTGCAGACTCCAAGGTCAGTGTAGAAGGAGGGGGAGGAGGTGCTTCAGGTGCTGGAGGAGAGATTCGCCTGCAGCATATGGTGAAGACCACTGTGAGGCACCCTGGATGCACAGAGCAGGATTCAGTTGTCTGGAAACAGATTCTGCAGTTTCACTTTAGGTATTGTGAGAAGCCTCACCTGGCCTGTGCCCACAACCTAAGATCTGGACAAGACTGACATAAATACTGCCCTGTAATGGTTTGCTCTGTCTGGAGGCACTGGACATTCCGTGAGCTCCCAAATGGCACTGGCTGTTTTTTCATTAGGAACTGAACATTCTCGGTACAGAATAATTTGAGTGCTCAGAGTTAGGTACTTACCACACTTCAGATACTATATGGGCACGTGAATTCAGAAGACTTATTTTCAAGCAGGTTAAGGCATGTTTGCTCAGGGGAGTTCTCCCACAGGGGGGAGAGCCATCTTTACCAGGAATACATTTGTGTTCTTCTCCTCCCACATTCCACAGCAATTGGCTCCCTACCATGGGAAGAAGACAAGGTTGCAGACTTTTCAGAAGGCCCCCAGCAGCAGGCAGGGAGGGCAGGAGAAACAATAAAATCACAAGAAGAACAGAGGTGTGTCTTTCTACCAGGACCTGGTGTTTGTAACACTGCTAGGTTGATGTTCTTAGCATTTTTGCTTTCAGAAAATAAATTTTCCTAAATCTTTCCACTCCTGGCATTTTTGGGGGATACCTGCGTTATCTTTCCTTCACAGACACCCTAGGGTGTCTGGCCTGATCTTAGGATGGCTCCTGTGTTACTGCGGAAAGATGGCTGGGGCTAGAATTAGAGGAAACTGAGAAGTTATATTCACATCCTAACAGAAGTTATAATGGTACGGAAATTACAGAGTGAAATGCAGCTGCTACTGCCTGGTTGGAACATGGTTGGCAGCTCCATGATGATTCCCCATAAAGCAGTAAGCACCTGCTAAGGAGGATGGAACGGAGTGGAGATGCCACAGCCAGGCTCTGTAGAAATCCTTGCAGGAAAGGGAACTTGATGGTACTTTGCAGCTGATAACCTGCACAGAACCTGTCAGTCAAGGGAGATGGGAGATGTCCTGCTGCTGAGCCAACTGTGGCAAAATTTCTCTCCTTGGATGAACTTTTTTCTTTAAAGCCTAATATTAATGCACACTTCCATCCCAAAGTTACCCGTCCTCAAGGTATGACCACCTCCCAGTAGGCACGTGCTCTATATTTTTTTGACCATATCTTTAAAATTGAAGTGAGAGAATTTTACACCAGTCAGTAACAAGAGTTTTTATTACTAAAGTCACTCAAGCTCCACCTAAACATAAAGAATTAGATAAAATTAAGTCAAGGATGGGGAAAAAGTTAGGGAAGACTCCATTGTAACTGCTGGAATCAGTCAATAGGCTGAACCCGTCTTCTCCCATGTAGGGACACCTATTGGGTAAGAACTCTGTGCATGTGGAATACTTTTGTTGGGGATTGGAGCTGTTCCGTGTACTGCTTTGAATATGTTTTTGCAGTCAGATACTATCACCAGCATACTTCAAAACTTGACCTGTCATAGAGTGTTATTCTGCAATCTGTTACTGTGAGTCCTTCCCGGGCACCAGCAACCACCAGCAATGGGTACACACTCAAATAAAGTGGGAACACCTGCGGAGGGGTCTCCCTTATACTGTTGTATTTCCCTGAATAAGTCAGTTGAACTGCAGGACTGTTCAGTGATGGGTCCCCATGATGAGATGCTGACAGACTGGTCAAGCACAAGAGTCTTGGCTTTCCTGGAGAACTGACAGACAAATAAAACACTGAGGGTCAAGAAAAACTCCCCACACTAGAGATTGAGGAAATCTGCCCTTTTCATGTGACAGTCACATTTGGCAACTCTATGGCATAGAGGAGTTGGGAGTGAAAAAGGTGAAGCTGGAAAAAAAGGGTGCAGTGTGTGAGAAGATGTTGTTTTACTTTTTGTTGTTGTTTCTCACTATCCAAGTCCACTATCCAAGTAATAATTTTTTTTCCTAAGTAGAATGTGTTTTGCTTATAATGGTAATTGACAAGCAATGTCCCTGTCTTTATTTCAACCCATGACCTTTTTCATCTTATTTCCTGTCCCTGTGCTGTTGTGGAGAGCATGTGATTGAAGACATGGATTTACACTGTGTGTTACATTGCATTTAATTGTGACATAATATACTCCACCTGTGGCCAATCCATGACGTGTAAGAACATGTCACAACTAGTTACTAATAGCTGTAGGATTGTATTTGAAGTGGTAGAAGCCACTTTGTTGCTGTTGTTGTTCAACATCAGCATTGCTGTGTCCTGGTCACTTTAAAAAGATGTAGGCATAGAAATAAATACATTTCATACGTTCTCACTGTTGCTATTCTTATCTTCTCCCTTCACTGATGTTGTCATCATGTGAGGTCTAATTTTGTTAGTAATCTCCATAAGCCCTTGTCATTTTACTGTCTATTATATGCCAGTCCTACACCTGTGGTGCTATATAAATGCTAATAATACATCAATATGCTCATTCTTTATGAGTTCTGTAGGTGGATTTCCATCTGGTTTGTATATGTGAATTGAGATGCTGGTGTGAAATGTCATTGCTGTTCAGAATTTGTGGTGCTTATGAGCAGTTGGGAAATGACAGGAAAAAAAATCACAGAACTGGACGTGCTTACCATTTGAACAAAGACATCCAGCCCTGTGCTTGAGACAGTGGCTATGACTGGTACAGAATACCCAAGTGGTCTAATTATTCTCTGAAAAGCCTTAGTGAAGTAATTAGGATATTAACCAGTATTTTCATCTCAACCTAAAGTATTTAATAAAGTTTTTATACTCAAGAGTACTGACATTTCTTTCACAAAACGTATGTACTTTGGACTTTAGGAGTGAGTAGTAGGACCTTGGACTATTCAGGGCTCCCAGAAAAGCTTTCCTGCCTTCAGCCATATAACTGGTCTCAAATCGGCATGTCCTCAATTCCAGAAATATCAGTCTTGGCTTCTGTATAGCTTTTTAGGAACTCACCAGCAAGAAGCGATGTGCAGAGTCAGAGTAAGTTTGTGCAAAAATATGAGGACTCTATGATTCTATGAATATATTTTTTACTATTCCCTTGTCTGAAGTTGTGTCCCTCCCCATGAGATACTGGTTGATTTGATTTAATTAGACTAGTTTAAGAACCTTGAAATCTTAATAAAAAGCTAGAGAATATAGGAAAAAATTTTGCAACTTTTCCCAGTTGCAAATTGGATGATGCCTGGAGGTGTCCTCACTCGCTAATCTAAATTGTATTCTCAGCTGCTCTAAGTATTCATCACATACCACGGATTAATGTTACTATGGATTAAAAGGGGAAGCAGTTCAGTGCTTCATTGTCAAAGAGGAAATAAGTTTTCCCTTCATTTCATCTCTTGGCCACGTCCATTGGAACAGATTGTGATCAAGCCTAAAACAAGATATTTCAAACACAGAAAGTCCTGATAGTTACTAGAAATTAGACTTTTAAATAGTACTGAACATTGTTTGGTGCACAGCCTAGATACATATTTGTGACAGAGATACACAGGAGCTTTTGTGGGGTAAGAAATGAAAGTGTTTTATTGCACTCAGAAAATCATATCATCGTCATCCAGAGATTAAGGCTGGTTAGGCAGCATGAGAGCTGAGAAACACAAAAGCCGGGGACAGCCCCGGGGCTGCAGGCAGAAAGAGGAGGAGGAGACGGAGGAGGAGGAGGAAGGCAGCTGCTTGCCTGCTCTCCTCACAGCCTGCCAAGCTGCTGGCCAGTGACGCCCTTATGGCCAGGAGCAGGAGCAGGACCACCTTCTACACGTGGCTTATCTGCCCTGGGCTGCTTGGCTGTTTCTTGCTGGGCTTTCTTACAGGTGAGTACAGACACTGAGGGGCTCAGTCCCTAGCTTTTGCCTTCTGCACATACTTAAGTGCAACCCCCATTGCGATTAACTCACCATCAGGGAGATTGTACTGCTTTTTAGGTACGTTGTAAAAGGCTCATCCCGCTGCTTTTCTAAGAAGTCGTTCTTTCTAGCAATTTTGGTCTTTAGGGAGCGAGGAATATAATGGCTGTGTGCTTCAGCTCAGGGTGAGCCCTGATGAACTGACAGCTTCCTGAAAGAGGCGGCCAGGCATTCAAAGAGAAAAGATTAATAGAAGAATTTGAGACCTCAGTGGTTGCAAGATCTCCATGATTTTTAAAAAAATTTGAATTTCCTGATTTTTATTGAAGATCTATTTAAATGCTCCTATTCAGTTGCTGTTTTAGAAATTGAGTGTAGAATGTAGAGGAGGAGGAGGAGTTTGACTGACAGCCAAGAGGGGAGTTACTGAAGTTTTCATCATGCACAATGAACTTTACCAGAACATGAGATTCTCTTCTGAAGTCACTTGAAGCATTTTATTTTAAATCTAAAATTGCATGTCCTTTTTAAACTTGTGTTGTAGCACACACCTAAGGCTAAAGCATTAAAGAAAAATCCATGAGGACTATTACATATACAAAACATTAGTTTGATTTAGGAGACCTCTGAGCTGAAACTTTCTGGTGCTTGTGCTATTCTTTTACATTTCCTTGAACATCATCTTTTCACCATGCTTCAAAACAGGATACTAGGAAAGGGGGACCTTTGGTCTCATCTAGTATCACTGTTATGTTCAGAGGGTTACTACAATTGCATTTAAGTCTGATGGGTCATACATACTGTGCCAGTAACAGCAGTTGTATTTGTCTTATGAAAATGTTCCCGTTTGGGGATTGTCTAGCTATAATAATAAAAGGATTTTTTTGTTTGTTTTGTTGTTTGTTTGTTTGTCTGTTTTCTTAAGACAAATTTATACAGTCAATATACCCTCTCCTACAACTGTTTATGACTACTGAATAAATCTTTAACATTTTAAAACTGACTTGGATCACAGCTAACTTTATTCCTTTAATTATTAAATAGTCTAGCCCCAAGTCTGTAACTATTATAATGCTAGCAGGGTGGCTCTTGGGACCTTGACCTTCACTTTAAGTATGCCTACACATGTATTTTTAAATATATGCACAAACTAAGGGAATTTAATCATAAGGATCAGGATTTCAAACCTCAACTGCAAACAGTTAATTGAGTATTTAAACTATAGTTTAAAATTAGTAAGAGATAATTTTGACTTAAAAAGGCAGACAAAGGGGATTTGCCAGGGATTTAGGGTATACACTTTTAATTATGTTGCTTTTTAGGCAATTCAGTCAATGAAGTATATTTTACTTTTCTGCTTCAATTCTCTGAGCTGGCAGACACTGACAGAGGGTGCTCTAGACCATGTTCATCCCTGTGCTTTTAATTGTTCAATACTTCAAGTTGCACATGGGCTCAAACATGTGAGGACTGGTGTTTTTGCTAAGTAGAAAGCTTTTCCAATGTGTTTCAGGATGGTTTACAAAAATGACTGAAAAAAACCCCAACTCTCCAGATGTCTATCAAAATGTGAGACAGAAACTTGTGTTTGAAATGAAAGGAGACAATATCAAGCAATTCCTTCGGTAAGCCTCATGCATCTTGTTTTTAAACAATTTTATCAGTCACAAAAGTCAGAAAGTGATAGCATCAGCTCCAAGCAAGGGCTTCTGAAAGCAGACCTGTTAAGATGCTTTGGAAGTGTTTAGTTTGTACAGAATACCTGAGGGAAGGAGAAGGGAGAGGCACAACTCTTCTATTCTCCCTCTCCCCATTTTTGAAGTTATGCTTTTGGAGTGGTTGTACTGTCAAGTCTACTTCACTCAAGCTTCATTACTGCTAGTGCTTACCAGTCTTTCTAATTATCATTTTCCATCTTCTTGATATAATGAAATATCTCTGTTTTTTCCTCAAAAGTGTCTGAAACTGTAACATCAGATAACTGCTTTCTCTCAGACAGAGATAATTTTACTGTATTTGGGATAAACTGATTGCTATGAATTACATTTGATTGATCATCCCTAAACTGTCAATTTCAGCAGCTATTCTAAGTAGAAAATTTATATATTAAAAATTAATGCTACAAATTTGCATGGCACTGAGTTGCATGTATACTTACAATTGATAATTGTTTTAGTGTGGTCATATTGGATAACATCTTGCTAATTGGGTGCTTCAATATCCCATTATACCCTGTCTTCTCTCCATGGTCCAGCGTGCGTGTATGGTTGGTTAATTTTCGTATAATGTAATTGTTGGTAAGTATACTTTTTTGCATGCTAGTGCATCCATTCAGTTCTTTCAAAACATCTAAAATGCTAGGGATATAAAAATATCCTTTTGTTTTGCTGTGCATTCCACTGAAAATGAAAAAAACCCCAACATTATTATGTGTATTTTTATCTTCTATAGAGGAATAAATATATTCATGTGAAAAGTAAATAAATATAACCTCTGGTTAGTTAAATGTTAGTATTCAGCATGTAGGTCAGCAGCTGCATCATGAACATCAAAAGATTACTGGCAGGTTTGATTTCTGTACATTTTTTCTAAATCCAAAAGGTTTCATTTCTAACATCAATTATATTTTTAAACCTTTAGGCCTTGTCGTATTTTGCATTTGTTGCTTTCAGTAGATTGAGAGCTCCTGAAAACTATGTTTGAGTGAGAATCTAAGCAACACAGAGATTGATGACAGCATGAAATAGGTCTGCAATTATGCTGAAGTCTCTTGGCTATAGGACATTAATGGTGTCTTGTGTGTCTGCTTGCTTTGATAATGGGCCAAATGCTTCATAGTGGTTAGGTTGGGGTTTGTTGCCTAAATTAAAAAAAAGTCAGGAACTGCAGAAAAATTATATTAATACAGTATCCAAAAAGTTTGTAAAAAAGTATAAAAAAAAAGTGCAAACCGGGGAACTTTGATCCATATTGTTACTTTTTCAGACTACTAAATCTGCTTTTATCAAGCGAGGAAAATAAACTATGAGTCTCAGAAAATGCACACTTTGGTCTTAGCATTGTCTTATAGCTCTGGAAAGGATTAAACTGTTTAGAAGTGAAAATTGAAACAAAGCATCATGTGTTACTCAGTATATTTTTCCCAATAGCATATATAGTATTTAGACTACTTCAGGAATTAAAAGGTACTTAAAATACTCAAGAGAATTAAAAAGCAAGAAGAAAACAGGCAACGAGTTTTGGCAAAGGTTGCTTCTAAACCTTGGTGCATACCTACAGGGTTTTAAGAGAGGGAAAGGCAACAGCACAGAGCTGGTTGTGGTTTGCTTAGAGAATCTACATGCTTTCAAATCCGGGGGCCAGGTGGGATTCATGTGAAATACCTTGATGTTATGATTGCAATGTTGCTGTATATGAGAAGTTCTGATGGTTGAAAGAGGTCCCAGGTGGCTGAAAAAGATGATGTTGTGCTCGTCTTTAAGTAAGGACAACTTGAAGGGACTTTGGGCTGCTCAGCTTCAGTCCCTGGAAGGGTGACCAAACATCCTTCTGGAATTTCTTTCCAAAGACATGAAGGATGGAAATATAGTTAGGAACAGTCAGCATTTATTTACTATTTGTTTGTATAATCAGGATGATTGCCTTCTGTCAGGAAGACTTTGAACATTGTCTTCCATAATATTCTCCTTTGGAAGCTGAGGCATTACATACTGAAAAAAAACCATCTTGCATGTGTTGAAAACAGTCTGAAATTATAGATTGAAGTGATACTAATCATTGTATTTGCTGTCACTAATTAATGGTAATTGATAGCATCTGACATCTGTGGGGCAGCCATTGACAAGTAGCCAGATGGGAATAATTTGACATAATGATTTTCAAGTTAAACTTATCAGGATATTAGGATATGTTATGCCAAGAGTGTACAAACCCATTACCTGGAAGACTCCTTTCTGAATGTGTAGCTTTCCTATATTTATTTCTGCTCCTTGCATACGCTTCATATTCTTTTGCTGAATGTCTTTGACATTGATTTTCATTGCTTGTGTGTAGATGTAGCTGTTACTGTTGTGCAAAGAGTTCAGCTGACTTAGCCTGAGGCCTCAAGAAAGATCTTCTGTTCTGACTACATTTTGTGCTTGTCCTAATGCAGACTGTGATACACAATCATGTTATACAGCTCAAACTTTAACTGTAAGACCTTCCTGTCCATGCAATGTGACTTGATGAATAGCTTTGTACACACTGATCCTAGTTTACTATTGTGTCTCTCTGAATTTGCTTCTTACTAGTGGTTTTCTGTTTTATTCTAGCTCATTTACCAAGTTGCCTCACCTCGCAGGAACTGAACAGAATCTTCTTCTTGCCAAACAAATTCAAGGCCAATGGAAGGAATTTGGACTGGATTCAGCAGAACTTGTTCATTATGATGTGCTTCTTTCGTACCCAAATGAAAACCAGCCAAACTACATCTCTATAATTGATGATCAAGGGAATGAGGTGATCTTTTTAATGACAAAAGTGTATTTATGTAAGACTTCTTTAATAAACCTCTGTTTTCCTATCCACTCAGCTCAGCAAGTACTTTATATTCTAGTAAAAAATGCAGTACAGAGGGAACTCACATTTAGAAATTATTTTCCAGGCTGTGCAGTAGCACAGCAGAGTGGCTGAAAGCTCACTGTGTGGC
Organism: Calyptomena viridis; assembly: GCA_013390005.1. Lineage (NCBI taxonomy): Eukaryota > Metazoa > Chordata > Aves > Passeriformes > Eurylaimidae > Calyptomena > Calyptomena viridis. The sequence goes on along the minus strand of WEIV01027806.1, from coordinate 39,123 downwards.
ACAGAAGAGCAAGGATGTGTGGAGAGGCTGCAGTTGACACCAGTAGACCATAAGGTGTCAGAAGCGTTCAGCTTAAGGACACGTCCAGGCCAATATCCTGTTTCCATAAACAGCTTTAAGTGGATACACAGGGCTGCTTAAAACAAAGAAATGTATTTCAGACGTGTGATTCTTCCACTGTCTAAATGTTTTCAGCTCAGGGATTCTCTGAATGTGCTAAAATTAGTCTCATGAAGAATCAGTCCTTAGACATCTCACTTCTGAACACCCAGGGAAATAAAGAAGCAGATGTAAAATCTGACAAGGAGCCTGAGCAAGGAGAGGAGATGGGACTGCTAGAGAAGCATCACAGCACATAGGTAGGGCTGAAGAACCATGGTAGAAATTAAGGAATATGTGCTCAGGAAAGACATAAGCTTAAAGGTGAAAGAATGAAGACGTTTTTCCAGAAAAGCTATAACCTCACAAGGTGACAAGAAGTACACATGAACATTAAAGCAAAGTTATTGATACCACAGATAGTGCTAAAAGGCAGCATGTTTAACTGGAATGTAACTAGCAAAGAGAAGAAGAGAAGAATAATAATACCTGGGATGGCATGGATGAACTAGGTGTCTTTTTATTGTCATTAACTCTTGGCAATTTTCAGCTACTTGTTTGCTTAGGTTCAGGCAGTGACTGGTGAGCATCTTCTGACAGGTGATCTGTCTCTTTGTATTCATATCTACATTCTGTTATAAAAATTCAGTGCTGGATCGCTAGGTGTGTTTTTGTTTGAACATATGCATGCTTGTTAGAATTGTATGTTTTGCTAGCAATTTATGAAAACTAGCATATAGTTTGCACACTTAGCATTTGCTTACTTTGTGAATTTGTGCTTAGAGTGTTTGACTGAAGACTTCTGTTATTTATTGGTAGGTTTTCAATACATCGTTGTTTGAACCACCCCCACAGGGGTATGAAAATGTTACTGATATAGTACCACCATATAATGCTTTTTCAGCGCAAGGAGTGCCAGAGGTAAGGAAAAAGAATATGTTATAGTACTATTAGTTGAAGTCATATTTTGGGAAACACTTGCTGGGATAGATGGCTCCAGCTTCTCAAAATATTTGTTGTAGTAGTTTTAATTAATCTTTTTTGTTTATTAGAGAATGCTTAAGAACAACTAGGCCACATACTGTGTAAAGGTTAGAAGTGCTTTATGACAAAAAAAAGAAAAAAAAAGTTTTCTCAAATTTCTAGAACTTTGAATCACATAAAAAGTGAAGGTTTTTTCTTGATGGAAAATTTTGGACACATCTCAGATTGCTCCATATTATTCAATTATATGGAGAGGACTTGCTTAAGGCACAAGAAGAAATAACAATATATAAGTAAGTTGGAAGACATTTTGGATTAGATGGATATTTTCAAAGGCCACTGAAGTCCCTCACTTAATTTTCTAATTCATTATGGAACAAGTCAGGGACAACATTGCACTGCATAAATGAATGAAATTATGTAATAGAGTGTTTGTGTATGCAAAGTATACCACTGTTTTGTCACGGCCACAGAAGTCTGTCAGTTTAACAAAGTACATTGGTTTATTTTCCAGCCTCAGTTCTTGGGGCTGTTAAGTGCCAGGTAATATACAAAGGTCATCAGTTTGAGCCAAAGCTTCCTATAGAATGTTGTGGATATCTTTTGCTTTGTTTTTATGGGCACTGGATCTCCTTCATAGAAATGTAAAAAAAACCCCCAAAACCTACATCATACATAGTGAATGAAATGATGTATTTTTGATAGTGGGTATTTTGTTTGTTGATGGACCACTTGCCATGACACTGCTTTTCTTTTCTGCTCAGGCAGATCTGGTATATGTGAATTATGGCCGTACGGAAGATTTTTTTAAGCTGGAGCGTGAAATGGGAATTAACTGTACAGGAAAGATTGTCATTGCCAGATACGGGAAGATCTTCAGAGGAAACAAAGTAAGGGTTGTGTTTTAATTTTTCCTGAGAGGATCAGACGCTATTCACGGTAGAGCTGGAGGGAGTTAGTGAGGGCTGTAGCTTGGAACATGTGAGCAGAAGGAAGCCTGCAATGTATCCATTGTGACTGCAATCTAAGAATAGCTTCCAAAACAATAAAACCAGATGAATGTATTAAACTCCTGAGACTGAGATGACTGCAGACAGTCTAGGCATTTCTTGAAAGAGAGTAGTTTTGGGAACTGAGTAGTTTGTAGAGCCAAGGCTTTTGATGCTTTTCATCCGCAGAACGTCAGTATTTTGAAATAGGAATTATTTGACAAGAAGTCTGATGCAGAGAGACTGACTAATTATATCTTCTGATTTTAGACAACAACTCTGGCAAAACTGGTGATAACAGGGCAGTGGGGATAGTGGTCAGTTTTTGTGCCTCAGTTTTATGTCCTGTGCTTTATTTCATAACCTTGAGTTATGACTAAAGGTATGACACAAAGAAAGAGCATACTATGTTCCACTGTTTGTTCAACTGAATCTGAGGTCATTTTCACTCTACCACAAACATAATTTCTAAAACTATGCCTAAATAGAAGCAAATTACAACATGCGTGTTTATCACTGCATTAAAAAAAAAAAAAAAAAGACATTTTTTAAAAGCAAATAATTTCACAGGTTAAAAATGCCATATTAGCAGGAGCCAAAGGGATCATACTTTATTCAGACCCTGCTGACTACTGCGCCCCAGGAGTAGATCCCTATCCAAATGGCTGGAACCTTCCAGGTGGAGGAGTCCAGCGTGGGAATGTATTAAACCTGAATGGGGCTGGGGACCCTCTAACAGCAGGTTATCCTGCAAAAGGTGAGTGAAACTTCTGTAACCTGGGCCATCAAGTACTTTATAAAGTGGTGCTGAAAATATGACACTAGAAATTAATTTCTTTTCAGTAGAGATGCAGAGATAAAAGCTACTAGAAATTATTTTTAAGACTAGTTAATTTTCCTATTGCAGACTAAGTTCTACCTGTATGTCATTCTAACTGGTTGCTTTTGAGTTAGACAGGGAAAAAAAGGTTTTAGGAAAATCTCTTTGTATGATCCCAGCCTTGTAAATCTTAGAAAACCAGGATGTGTAGGTTTACAGACTGTGAAGCAGCAGAAAATTTATAGCCATTTTTAAATATCTGTGTTTCTCAAGAGGACCAGTTTAAACTAGATTATACTTTACCATCAAAGAAGACTAATAGCTTTGCTTGGAGGTATGTTTCCTTGCTGAGCATAAATTCCAAGCAGAAAAACAGTTTAAAATCCTCTTGATGGGGAGTAAAATTCTTGTAGCAAGAATAACAGCAGCCTGGAGTCTTTCAGAAGTTGGCACCATGTACTTGTCTTGTCCTTGTTACCATCCTAAACTCAGTCTGAACTAAGAGGCCTGACAGTGCTGTCTGCTGATGGAATGAGTATACGGAGTTTCTTCTGGAAACTCATGGACTTGTGTGACCACTGAGGCCATAAGACAACCTGCTGACAAGACAGGATAGATTCTGTGTGCCTGTGCCACCATACTCAGAGAGACATTGCCTGTATTCAATGTAGGTAAATGTATCTGGGGATGTCTTCTGTGGCTTGCCGACCAGTTGCACAGGTGCCGTCTTCATCTCACACACCAGCTTGGTTTTCCCAGAGCCATCTTGGAGGAGATGTAATAGTATGGACTGCTGCGGTGCCTCCTCGGGTGGCTGCACTTCCGAATCCTTATCTGAGCCCAGGCTAGCCGGCAGCCACGCCAAGGGGCAACGTGACAGGTGTTCGGGCACCAGGCAGCCAAACGCCTCTCCACAGGAGAGCGCGGGCGGCCTGGCGACTCAGGAGCTGCTGGCTGGGCAGTACACCCTACCACACACCCCGCAAGGGGCTTAGTCAGTGTGGTTAGTTCCCCTGACCCTAACTAGAGCTCCAGGAGGAGGACTTAAGGCCCATCGAAGGAAGCAGGAGATGACTCTCAGGAGTTGGGTGCAACAGACAACAGTTTATTGGGGGTCCAATAAATAAATAAATNAGTTTACTGGGGGTCCAACCCCAAACAAAGCCAACTCAGGAGAGCCCTCAGCACGGACTGAGCACGGACTTTTATAGGGGATGCAACTGAGGGGCGGGGAAAGGGAAGGGACCAATCAGGGTCTAGGGAAGGCGGGGTTTGGGGATGACAGACAGGAGTAGAAGCCAGAGGCCTTCTACTCAAGCCTATTGGGGACCAGGTAACTTGGATGGACAGGGAAAGGTCTAGAAGGAGGGGAGGAGTCGGGGTACAAATATGGGATTGGGAAGGAGGGGCCTGAAGGGGGATACAATTGTGGGAGGGGATAACAATTTTTGGAGGAAACTAAGTGGGAGTAGAGGAAGGGGAGACTGGGGCAGTCCATTTACAAATAGTTATAACCGGAGGGTAACAGAACTGTACAGGGAACTTAACAAATACATATAAAACCATGAAATACACCACCACAATGGACAGACAACAAATCTAACCTTGCATCAAATGTGGGGACTTCATTTGCACAACTGTGGAGATGCATTACTGGATTTGTGGTTCTGTCATTACAGTTTGGTTTCCTAGAAGCAATATCTGAGAAATTATATAAAAATTAAAAAGAATGATGCGTGCTTGTGACTACTGTGTGGCTGCCCTGTTCAAAAGTTTTTCCAGTTTGGTAAAAGTTGCTAAGAACACTATAAACTTGACATTTTGTTCTGGTTTCTCAGAGTACACCTTCAGGAATAAAGCTAATGAAGGTGTAGGGATTCCCAAAATCCCGGTTCATCCCATTGGATATCATGATGCAGAAGTGTTACTGAGGTGAGTATACATCACTCAGAAGTCAGTATTGACAAAAGCACAGACAATTTTTTTATATTTGAATGGTAAAATCTATGCTGTTATTTGCATTTACTACTCTTTTGGAGTAATGTGTGCTTCAGAAAATGTGGAAAATTCAAAGCAATTTGTTTCTGCAATAATGCTTTTAACGACTTTGTAAACCCACCTTGGTTTTGCTGCAATAATTATTAAAGGAATTTAAGGTTTTAGCCTACTGCTAGGCTTCATTTGTCTTGGTTTTCACTTCACAGTGCAATAGGTGGACCTGCAGCTCCAGACAGCAGCTGGAAGGGAAGTCTCAATGTGCCTTATAACATAGGGCCAGGATTCACAGGCAGCTCTTCTACAAGGTCTGTTTTAACAATTGCCTGCTCATACAATATTGGGAAAAAAAAAATCCTCACAAGAAAAAGATTGTAAAACATTTACATATAGAGATATTCTGGAGAAATTTACTTCCTTCTGAGTGGGCTACACTTGATGACAATTGTTAGAATTTGAAAATAAATTAGATAATAAATGATAATAAATTAACAGACCAAGCCACATGACAATGGTATTTGGCAATAAATTGCAATAAAGCTAAAGATCACTTTTCTATGACTTTTCCACATAAAAATAATTTCAGTTTACATTACATATCATTCTGTGAGGACTGGTAGTGGACCACAAGGAACAGTCTGTAAAAATTGTGTATCATTATCACTACTCCATCTCCTGAAAAACAAGAGTATGTCCAAACATATAATTTTATAAAGACTTCATTAATTGTTATTCTTTTCTGCTCTGCTTTAACATTAGCTGAAAATTAGTAAAGTAGGAAGAAATAAATAAATATTTTTGACATAATTACGTGCTGTTTGGAATATCTTGAAGAGCGAAAGTGAGAAAATGATGTGATTCATCTACAAAACTCATACATGGGAAATATTTTTGAATGCACTTTTTAGCATCTTCCTCTTGGGACGGTCACATTTTTAGTAAATACATGTCAATCCTGCACATACTTCTTTCTTGGAGTAGCTCTATATAAAAATGAACCTTTTGAGTCTAGGACAAAGTCACTTGCACATGGAAAGCGTGCAAGTATATGAATGTTCAAGGCTCTAGTGTCAGTTATTTTCTGGGCAAAGATCCAGCGGCTGTCCTGAAATAGGTTTTGATTTTGACAGCTATGCAGATTTGCTGCTGAAAAGAAAACTTCAAATGTGAAGCTCCTCAGGTTTTGCCAGACCTACTATGTTATTTTTATCTTTTCTAATACCTGAATTTCCTTTGTTTATAAGATTTTACAAGTGAATTTTACTGGAGGGGAGAGGGAAGAAGTAAACCGAACTTCTACTAGAAGATTCCCTTCCTCTATTGGAAGGCTTCCTGCCCGTGGCTGGGAGGTTGGAAACCTTAGATGATCTTTAAGGTTCCTGCCAGCCCAAACCATTCTATGATTCCGTGATTGACAAATCTTTATCACTTAGGTCTGCTGTCATAAACAGATTACGGGATGACTATTGTCAATGACCTTTTCTCCAAGTTCTGTCTTATTAATGGAGTAGTGCTAGAAAACTGAAGTGTATTCTTTATAAAAATATGTATATCCACAAATATATTTTTGGTGAATATATAAATATATTTTTAATTACTCTACATGTTTTTCAGTTTACACCTCTAGTATAAAAATATGTGATTGATTCCCTTAACTAAAAATTCAATATATTCTGTATATGTTTGCAAATTTATGGATTAGACCACTTCAGTTGGTTGTTTTTAAGGCATCTCACTGTCAGTATTAAAAATGTCAGAATTAAAAAATGGGACCCTGAGACAGATGAACACACATTAGATCAGTGCTGAACATTCAAAGCAGAAAAGATGCACAAACTCTCTGGCTTATATGTTATTAGCATTGGCTTTTTATTGGCTTTTCAGTCAGAAATGATTACTCCATACTGCCTTTTGTTTCAGGAAAGTCAGAATGCATGTTCATACAAGCAATAAAATAACACGAATTTACAATGTCATTGGCATCCTCAGAGGAGCAATAGAACCAGGTGAGCATCGGGTGCTCGATGATTTCAATTCCTTCTTTATTTTGTGTTTGACAAAATTGTTCTCATGTTATAAGAAACTTTAAGGTTTTTAAATAGCTTGATAATATGGAGTCTGAGTAATCCTGAATAGTTGCTCTGTCCCTCCCATTACACAGTTTTTCATTAGCATCCCCCAAAAATATATTTGAATGGGAATACTAGAATAATGGACAGCAGAGAATTTTTTTTTTATAATGCCTGTCATTTTACAGTAGGCTTCCCCTTACATCATTCATACATTTTTCCTTTGCAAAAATTAACACAATGCAAAGGACAGAAAACTAGTGATTCGGGACCTTAACATTCTATTATTGATACTTATTAGCAGGTCATATACATGAAAGACCTTTGGGTGTACAAATATCTATTAAATACTTCTTGTCTTTACTTCTATATTTCAATAGAGTAAGTGAATGATTGCAGATTACCTTAAAAAATAAACTTGTAGCACTGGTATTGAACTTCATATTTCATTTAATGCAAGTAGGGATGCAATCAAAGGAAATACCAATGGTAGCTCAAGTGCATTTTTAATCGTGAATTGATACTTTATGTTTGTTTCCAGATAGATATGTTATTTTAGGTGGCCATAGAGACTCTTGGGTATTTGGTGGTATTGATCCAACTACAGGTGGAGCTGTTCTGCAAGAGATTGTACGGAGTTTTGGTAAAATGAAGATGGAAGGTAACAGTTATTACAGATATAAAATGATGGATGGGAAAAAGAGCAGCTTTGAGGAACAATGTTCCCATAAGCTGTTGTGGTGGTTTAACTTTTCACTCCAACAGAAAGTTTTATTTCTAATTATGAAAAATGCAAATTCACTGAAGAGATGCGTATGCAGCTTAGTTGGCTGAATTTATTCCCTCACCAGTGTAATAGTACCCTCTTAGTTGTGTAGAATGAAAATATTGCAGTAAGAAATCGCTCTGCAATAATATGTTCTTCTAAGGAGTTTAGAGGGGATTTTTTTACTGTTATATCAGTTAAGTGTTATTTTTTAAAGCCATTTCAAATAACCGTGGTGATGTTTTACTAGACTTTTAAACTTGAAGTTGAATTTTCAAGTTTAACTCTGTGATTGCAGGTTGGAGACCTAGGCGAACTATTATTTTTGCTAGCTGGGATGCAGAAGAATTTGGATTATTGGGTTCCACAGAGTGGGCTGAGGTAAATAAAAAACAGTGTAAAATAAGCAAAATTTGAAATGGTGTTGCAGGCAGCTGCAGTACCAAGCATGTATTCCTAGGCTCAAATCAATACCTTCATGGTAAAAAAGGAGCACAACAGATTTCTTTGGGTGCTGTGAGACACTCATGTATTTATATAAATTACCTATCTACCTTCTTACAATGTAAGCGTACTAACTCTTCTAAGATTTAAAAATCTACTTTGAATCAAAGTTCATGTCCCTAAGTGGTCTCTATGTGGAAATCTATACCTTCATTTAACAGAATGGAAGCATTTTATATAACCCAAATTGGCCTTTGTCCTCATTTAAAAGGGACAGTTGAAGTGAATTCAGATGAATTCAATATCAAATTTTTGAGACTCATTTAAGTATAAAGATAGAGAAANGGAAACTCCTGTGCCTCCTTTCCATGTGCTGTGGGAATGGTGGCTGCTCCCCCCCAGCAGCCCGGGGAAGCGTGGCTGCAGGCACGGCACAGCACCCCTGAGTGCCGGGGCGGGGTGGGGGGGGCCGAGCGAGCCGCTGGGTGCGAGAGACAGCAAACAGGTGGCGCCCGGCAGTGGCCGGCCGCTGTGCCGCGAACAGCACCCGGCCGCCTCGCTGCGAATGGCAAACAAAAGGGAAAAAGTTTTCCTTAAAATAGAACTGCAACAGTCTTCTAAATTGGTTTTCTAACTCTCTGTTTGAGAAATTCCTTAGTTTCTATACATTTAAGTAAAGATCATGAATCTGTTATCCATAAGAACACCAAGCTCTTTGTATGGAAAGCAGTCCTCCTGGGCAAATGAAAGGGTAGGTAATCTAAGAATGAATAGTTCAAAATTCCTGTTAATTCCAGCATTGAAGAGTCTGAGGGGCAGGACAGTCTATTAATTCTGTAAGGGGATCCCTGACTATATTCCTGCCTGATAGAAGGATGTTGGGAAATTCAGAAGTGAGCTTCTGACTATTTTTCTCTTCCTGTTGAGCATGTTCAGGGGGTTTTTTTTGTAAGTGGATTTTTTCAACCCCAGTAAGAAATATAGGTCTTACAAGAGTTGTCATTGCTTTGCCTGTAAAATCCAAATTAGAAAAAGAGCAGACAGAAAAATGCCTGAGAAAACATATTTCTGCTGAACTATGTCCATTTATTAGTACTGAATGATTTAACATAAATATGTTGTCTTGTTCTTCCATTAGAATTTGATTTACAAAGTAATATTTAGATATACAGATAAAGCTTTTAAAATCTATAAAATAAAACATTTTAGTCCTTTTGGTGTAGTTTATATATACAAAATTATATAGCAAAATGGCACGTATCAGAGGAGGCAACAAACCTTGCTATATCTTGGTGGTGTGCATTCCTAGTCTTTTACACCCACATTAGATTCAGTTTCTCTAGAGACATTCCTCACAGCTTACATTCCTGTTTTCTACAGCTGACAGATCTATCATGTATTAAATCTTGAGGCAGATTAACCGGTGATATTTACCATCTTCTGAGTAACAAAAAGACTGCAACTGTGGCAACATCTGTTTATTACATGAAGTTGTTAGACAATCTCCATTGGTCATTAAGGATGGAATTACTTTATGCTGCAAATATGATTTTTCAAGGCCTCATGTATGCATATACAGACTTGCTTCCTCCCTTCATATTCTATTGCAGGATCTCCATTACTGTTTGTTTTAGAGATATTAATTTTGTTATGTAATTATCAATTACCAATTCAATGTTTAGTTCATGTGACTTACAAATGCTTAGTTCGGTTATAAATTGAATGAATTGAGTAACAATTGCTAACCTAATTAAAATATCTGTCACAAAGCCAAGACTTAGTAAAATACTGATTAGAATATCAATTTAAACATAATTACCACTTTGCAAAAAATTAAACAAGATGTGTGTATATATTTAGCATAAAAGCAATGCTTGGTGGACTCAAAATAGACAGTCAATTTCATTTTAATAGGGAATTTCAGTGCTTTGACTTATCCCTTTTTGAAATGGAAAACTGTAGAAATTACATCAGTGCTTGTTTTATCAGTGTTAAAATTGAGTTAGTGCTGGGAGCACACATGAACAACTAGAGATTAAAAGTATGAAGGAATTCTGGCTGATCTCAGTCATATGTTGCATGTTCAAAAAGTCCCGAATTACAGAGTTTAAACATGTGTATAGCCTTATCATGATACACTTCTGTTCAATGATTTTCCTGTTCCATCTTGCTCTTCTGTGATGCAACAGGCAGAACCTACATTTTGTGGATGTTTTCCACAACAAATTAAGTCTCAGAAAGCAGGAGAGAATTTCATATGCCCAGATCACTTACCTATCATCAGACAATGTAATTAGTAAGGTATATAGTAGTACTTATCCTGACTGAGTTCTTAAAAGCAATGCTGTAAAAACCAGTGCTTTTAAAATGCTCTTGACTAAATGTCACTAATGGAAAGTAACGATTACACATTTACAACCCCAGGAAAATGCCAAAGTCCTTCAGGAACGAGCAGTTGCCTACATCAACTCAGATTCTTCTATAGAAGGTGGGTCTTATATTTTTAAACTTACCTTACTTCCCAGGGTTTATTTTTAATAGTTCTCTGTGTATTATTTCTTACATTCAGAGCTGGCAAAAATAAGATGGGTATTGTGATATTCAGAACAATTGTAGCAAATACAGAAATAGAGAGAGAGAACAATTTAAATTCTCATGTTGCTTTCTTTTGCAAATAGTGCCATCCATGACCTGCAGCCCACAGGTCCAGAATGTCTCCTATGGAGGAGTATTTTGTGTTAATTAATCGAGCATTCTTTATGTTAAAATCTCTCTTAACTGCATTAGCTTTAATTTACAATTGCAGTTTTAATATATGACAGCTTTCTCCTTGTTTTGGTCACAGCTCCAGCTCCTTTCCCTGTGGAATAGCAATATTTTCAGACACTAATTTATTATGATCATATGACAATTTGTGTCAAGACCTTAGGCTTACACTTTGTCTGGGTGGGAGACGATTTGGTGCTTTGGGCCAATGTGGTCACCTTTGTTCATTGCTATGAGCAGGGAGTTATATAGGTATTACAGCAGGGCTCTTCTAGAAAGATAAGCACTGAAGAGTTTTTCACAAAAAGCCTTATCTACCATTATACAATTTACTATGTCCTTCAAATTATGAGAAGAGTCTGTCATTCAGAAATGTTGCATAGAAATTGGCCTTTTTGGAGGGGAGCCCAACACTATGACCTAAATCACAAAATCCTTCTTAAATTACACTGAGCTTTATTACAGAAGGACCTCCTTTACTGTTATCTGTGCTGAAATAGGCAGAAGAGTCCTATGAAGCTGCTCTGCATCATAACCTCAGTTATTCAAGGCATTACTCTTTCCATGTCAAACCCAACTTATTTGGGCTTCCTGTGTGTGAATAAAATGGGTATCAACAGGCGTATTGAAGAACTCTTTTTATTCCTGTCAGCTGAAAATTTTATCTGTCACAAAAGGTTTGGAAAGAAAGAAAAGCCAAACTGAGTTTCTAAATACTCTGTTGGAGCTGGGGAATAAGGAGGGTTAGAGCTTTTCCTTCATTTATGCAGCCTACATGCTGTGTAAAAAGTAGAACAGAATTTCATGCCTAGATCTCACGAATGAAATAATAGCTTTACAACTGCTTCAAATTCTCAGCGTGGATTGTAACACACATTTTTTACTTGGTTTGCAGCCAACATGCTGCTGCCTTAACAATTTTCTTCTAAATCTTGATTATTCAAACATGTCTCCTGCTTTATGCATTAAAGAAAATGTGAAAGTAAAACAACTGGAAAAGAAATATGTATTACGGAAAAGAACACCATGTTCAGTCCACTGGGTTAAGTATCTTGGGCATCTTTTACTGGACTTAGCACTAAAATCCCCCATAGAGTCATAGCATCCATTTACTCTGATGATTATTTTGTTTATCATCATATGTCCTCCATAGCACTTCCTATATCACCTTTTGGCAGCAAATTATTTCTATTTATTCTCTTATAGCAGTGAAAAGAAGCAAAGTGGGTCATCATTTTGAGCAGCTTTGTGACTTGAATACAGACTCTCCTTGGAAACATCATTAACATTATCTAGTATTTTTTCCATCATTGTGGACTTTTCTGTAATTGTTAGTCTTGTCCTAGAATGTATGTTGAATACACATTGTGCAAAGGGTGACCCAAACGTCTAAAGCCATATCAAAACCTAATAACTGATAACTAACAACTGACAATAACAGTAACCTAATAACCAATCTGAAAGCTTGTGAGTTTGTTTTTATGTTGCAGGCTTCTCATCCCTTTTCCCCTCTTTGTTGTTGTCTGCATTTGAGGGCAGAGGTGTTTGCTCACTGCTCTCTGGTGGCTGTAGACTATAGAGAAGACTGCTTTACCCTCCTGCCTGCCCCAAAAGTGGCCATAATTTCTTTTTGATGAAGCTCTTGCTGCTGTAATGAGAACTTACCTAGCTCAACACAGGCTGTGGGCAGTGTAGAAACCTCATGGGGGTAAAGGGTTGAAGCCACCACGTGATGGTAAAAGGGGAGGTTTAAGAGACAGCAGATGGAAACATTGCTCTGCATCTTTTTTTTGCCTTCTATTTGGGCGAGACTGAATGATGCCAGATATCATGCAAGTCTCTTATTCAAAAGATGACCTGTCTTCTAGATACAGCCTGCAAAAACATTGAAAAACTACTCTTTATGGTAAGAAAAGTAGCTACATTGAAAGCCTTATTAAAGCATCTTGTGGGGAATATCTTTCCTCTTGCACAGTTCATGAAAGCCTTTCCATCCTGCACATTTCCTGAAAGCACTAACTTTAACATCTTATTTTTTGCCTTCTGTTTAACACAAGCTTCAAGAAATGTATGAGTGACAAGGGCTCATAGCTAATGAGGGATAGTTACACACATTTTAGAATTATGGGAAGGCTTAGGTACTACATATGCTATAACCAATCCATTATTGTCATGTAGTGGCAAAGAGCTTATATAGTTTGACTAAGTAGTCTATTTCTATATATATTTTGAGAAAAAAAATCTAAATTCTTGCCTTGGAGTCAAGAAGTTTATCTAAGAAAGGAAAGCAGAGTTTAATTCATTAGGAAGATAATGCCACTAGTACATAAGGGGAAAATTTCCGTGTCTTTGGTTTTTTTTCAGGTAACTACACATTAAGAGTTGACTGCACCCCTCTTCTCTACAAACTGGTGTATAATCTGACAAAAGAGGTATAGAATCAGAGTGTCTACTATTTCTGACTTTCTAAGAATGGAAAACTGCAAGTTTATTGGATAAAATCAGATTATTGAATAATATTGAATTTAATTTATTGCTGTGCTGGAAGAATCTTGATCCCACCAAAATCAATAGCAAAACATCCCATCAGCAGTACACAGGCTGTGCTCACAGTTCCTCAGTATTTTTACAAAGGTTGAAAAATGTCAGTGACATGAGAGGAATAATATTTTTAATATATAGTAAAAATAATAATAATAATAAAAACAAGATGATAAACCACTTGAGCAAGATCAATTCTCTAAAGTGATAAGAATTGAAGGAAATATTTCCACATTGGCTAGACAGCTAGTTACCATTTTCTCTCTGTCTTTTCCCTCAAATCTCCTTCCTATCTCACTGAGCCCCCTGAAATGTGTAATAAATATTGAAGGATTAAGAAGGTTTTGTAACAGGCCAGATGTATAGATTTGCATGATTGCAAATGGTCTAATCATGTCTTCTTTATTTTCACCTCTCATGATGAATTATCATAAGCCTGAAAAATTGTGATCCATTAAGGCATGGAACTTTATTGGCCATATGAGCAGTTAACCAGATTAGGCACTTAGCACAAGCCTTTGCCACTGTCCTCAGATCTGGATTCATCTCAACTACCAGAACATATCTCTGACTCACTTAAACAACATAGGCTCCCTTTAAAGGCATTGTGTAGAAATAGGTGCCTTTAGGATGAGATTCATTTGTCCAAATGCGGTTGTCCATGTTTGTACGTACAAAACTCAAACTATTTTCCCCCTTATTATTAAGGGAACTCAGGTGACTTGGTCCAGTGTAAAAATCCTAGCTGTGATAGATAGATCTGCACTTGGTAGGTTGACTCCAGCTACTAGTCTCCCATCCCATTGGATGCATTTATCCTGAATTATTTTCTAAAGCAGCACACTTTTAACACCTGAAATGCCATGGTTTGCATCTGGAGAGGTCTATCTATGGTATTCACATTATTTGCTTTTCTAATTTTTATTTTCTTGTAAATTCTTTCTTTCTTAATCTTATCTTTCATCCTTGCAGCAGAAGAAGCTGTGCTTGTTCAAACATTAGCTCTGACATTTTGCACACTGAAGGGCATTCTCTTTTATCTATAAAAATTTCCATGTCCTTAGTGCTGCCAGGCCCTGGATAAAATAATTTACTTTCTGGCTGCAGCAAGCCACTTATTCAGGAAGACATTTTCCTGCAAAAGATAAACAATGTTGTAAAAAGTGTTCTGGGCTAAAAATAGCACCTCACTCCATCTGAAGTCTATTGATGGTTTGAGTAGAAAACTTCCATTAAAGTAGCATGCAAGGTAACTTGAGACTGACTTTAAAAAAAAAAAATTCTTATTCAATGTTATTTTAGCTTTTACAAGTAGAGGCATGATGTAAACAATAGAAAACCTGACAACCTGACATCTGATTATTCATATCCAAAGGAAAGTTATTTCTATTCATATTAAACAGCCAACATCCAAAGGTCTCTTTGCTCTTCTTGTTTTTTAGTGAGCCAATTCTCACGAAAAAGGAATGTAGTGTACATAAGAAGTCTTGTCTTTCAAGGAGTTCTGCATTTAAGTGTGGTCCTCTGCATACAGATGGTACATTTAGCTGTTGACTATCTTTTTTGGCCCTCCTCTACTGCTAGAGTTTAGATATTTGATCATCGCCAGACAATGTCTGCAACAGTTCAACTCCAATTCCCCTGTTCTGATCAACTCTGCTTCCTTTGCATTTATACTTAAAGAACTCCACATCTTCCTTGAGGTAGCAGGAAGCTTATGCTGATTCTAGATTTGGATCTAAGTCAGGGCAAGTGGTATGTTTTATTATGCTCTCAGTATTGTATGAAAAAACTGGCCAATGGTTTTTACATGACCAGAGCTGTCAGAATAACGTTTGCCAGAAAGTAGAGTGCTTTTGCTCCCATATGTCAGAGTTCACCTTTCGCTTATTAATTTGCTGTTTTCACTTTAGCCCTAGGACTTGACTAAAGTGCCCTGAAAATGACAGCAGCCAAGCAGATATTTCACAAAGTTGTTATTTTTCTGCTAGCTGCTGACAAAATCTCAGAGGTCAGAACTCTTTGGATTTTCAAGTTGGAGTCTGTATGTTTGTCAATGCAGAATTTAAGTCTCAAAAATATAGCGGGACCATGTATTTAACCATGAATATTTATGCTTTGTATTTTGAAAAAAGAAAATCCCAGTCCTCTGCACATCATAACCAACCTTACATTAAAAGGACCATGTCTATTAAAAGTTGTTTAAATGTAGGTGGAGACCAAGGCTGGAGTCTTGATTTATTTTTAGCTCTGCCATAGATTTTCTAAGAGCTTTGGTCAGCTACTTTTATACTCTTTCATAATTTTCCTGGCAGCATGATGACTGCACTAATACTTACCTTTTCCATCCTGGTTACAGAACTTTTGTGTTTTTTTAAGGTAGGGGTGAGACCTGCATTTGCCCATACAGTGTCTTGCACAATGATTCTCCAGTCTTGGTTGAGTTTCCTTGGCACTGATGTAATACGACCGATTTGGACCTTTCCTTCCAGCACAATTCTTTTATAGTTTTCCTATAGAAAAAGCAGTCAAATTTTAATGTTGAGAGTATACTTGTGATGTGCAAGGCAAACCTTCACAGGGCTAGGGCTGTCATCTCCCCTTGCCTGCTGAAAGGAAAGCACCTGGGGCATCCTGGTTGCTGGAAGAGTCCCATAATATTATATATGCTGTTGTGTGTGTACATACACAGTGCTATAAGGTGGTAAGAAGTCCTACAAATCCTGAGAATCCCCTTCTCCCTGTAGTAGATAAGCTCCAGTCAGTATCCTTGCACCTTTAACCTGCTCTTTACTGTTGTCTGTTGTTGGTTCCAAGTGCCCATGAGATGCTTTTTGTGTTTGGGATCCACAGATGTGTGTTATAAATGTAAATATTGTACGTGTACTTCCCTGCACACAGCAATACCGCTGGTTAGGAATGATGCAGATATCTGTAAATTTTATAATGAATTGAGTTAAAGGTATCTCCAATGAGATTATAATATTTTCCTCTCCAGATTTTAAGCCCTGATGAGGGTTATGAAAATAAGTCTCTTTATGAGAGCTGGCTTGAGAAAGATCCTGGAACTGAAAATAATAGCTATCCCAGGTAAGTTTTTAATATGGTATTTTCTTCTCCCAATATTTTCATCATGTCATAGCATGGATATTCTCCAGAATTTTTTGAGATGCACTATTTATGACAGCAATGCAAAACCTTTTAGCACAAGGTGACTCTTTAGCAATATCTTTTATAGTAAAATAAAATAAACTTTTATTTTTTCTTAATGATGATGACATTATGCCTGCTGTAAAATGAAACCTGACACTTTATGAGTAGAAAAGCAATTTGGAAAGCAATCAAAAAAAACAGGGTGGGGAAAGAGTTCAAAACACAGTTTAGTCACCTACTAGACAAGATAAAATCAAAATTGTTAGGATAAGGAAATATTCAATTGAAAGAAGCTGCCTAGAGCAGTAATTAAAAAGCGATAATTAAAAAACTTGTGATAATTATTCTTTGTTTATACAATGGATGTAAATGTATGACATTACAAATCTATATATGAGGATATTAAAACTTCATATTTGAAGGTACTAAAACTCAAAACCACTCTTTCAGCCTGTGACTCAGAGGGCTAAATCTTATTCACAGTGTGGCATTACTCACATAAAGTAAACAGAACTTCCCCTTGTGTGATTTGACCAAAATGCTCTGCATGTTTTTGACCCTGCTAAGTTGAATTTCTGGATTCATAACACTTGCTGAGATTTCATCCTTCTGAAACAGATACCAGATCTGATCTTTCTCAGTAATATAAATGGTTCCTTGCAGAAATTTATACTAACAGAAGAACTTCAGCTGGAACAGAAGAAACGCCTTTTTTTTTTAGCTGAAAAACACCAATTATTCACTAGGGCAGACATTTAAACCTAAAACTTAGTATCAAACATAAATATTTGAAAATACTTGGAATATTACTTATCCTTACCACCATTTTCTCCCCTGCCATGCCACACTTCCCCACCAGATGGCAGCAGTAACCCGTAGGTACCGGTGCCGAGTGTGCTGCGGTGGAAATTATTTATCAGTCTTGGATTTTGCTGTGGAATGTGCTGAGTAGATAAACACATCTGTCTTTACATATATTGCTGCCCAATTCATATTAGTTTGGAAATAGATGATTGATGTTTTAAGATGGCAAAGAAATGTCTGGCACAATTTTATGGCTCCTGTTTTATATATATATACACATATATATATATTTTTTTTTTTTAATTGTGGTCAGTGTCATATTAGGGATTTCTATCTTTAAAAGATCTTCCTAGCACTACTGGATACTGAATCACCAGCTGGAATAAAATCAGTTCAGTAATTAAGCTTGCCAGTCTTCTAGTCTCTGACCTTACTAGTGTCCCTGATGTGCCCTCCAGAAGAACTGACCTCAATTTCTCTGAAAAATCTGCATTTTGCATAAATTACTACCGCAGTGTTCAGTAAGTGTTTTCACTAAGATGTTGTCTTTTCTACACGTAGAATAAATAAACTAGGGTCAGGCAGTGATTTTGAAGCTTACTTTCAGCGACTGGGAATTGCATCAGGCAGAGCTCGTTACACCAAGAATAGGGTAAGTCTGCCAAATTGCTTGAAGGAATTTGATACTGCTGAGCAGTCATCCTGTAACAAGCATTTATTCATAATTAATAAAAATGCTTCAAAGCATCTTTGACTGGTTTGTATATCTGCCATTTCTTAAATTAGCAAGAAACCTAAATGTTTAGAGAATAAAACATGCTACAGTGATGTGTATATTCTAGGGGATGTCAGATTCACAGAAAGGCATTTGTAGAATCTGATTGAAGGTATATAGTTCATTTCACCATGCTATTAGTAAGACCCTTAATATACAAATCTTCTATGATTGTATTCAGAAATAGTTACACAAGATAAAAAGAGGCCGTGATTGAGGACTTTTGCTATCCAAAACCCCAAACTTTTCTCTCTTGGTGAAGGCAATCTGTCTGCAATGGAACTGATGGCAGGTCTGTGTAGGTAGAGAGAAGGAAGCCTTCTCATTGAAATCTGTGCAACAGTCCATGGGTTCAGACTGGTTTAGTTTCTTACTCTGAACACACAAAAAGGAAGGATAGTAAATTATATTTTGTAGCAAATGGCTTTTTTGGTTTAGAAACTGTACGAAACATCACAGTTGTTAAGTGATCAATACATCTCTTAACTACAGGGCACTGACAAATTTGCTTGATCTTTTCCAGAAAGCAGACAAATTCAGCAATTATCCTGTTTATCACACTGTGTACGAGACATTCGAGCTAGTGGAAAAATTTTATGACCCCACCTTCAAGAAACAGCTTACAATTGCCCAGTTACGGGGCAAACTGGTTTATGAACTGGCAGATTCCCAGGTCATTCCTTTCGACTGTAGAGATTATGGAGAAGCCTTAAAAGGATATAGCAATAGAATATATAAATTGGCCAAGAAGCACGAAGAACATCTGAAACTTTACAAAGTATCATTTGGTGAGTAATAGCCACAAAACTATTTCTTGCATGCCTTAATTAGAATCATGCATGGATATATCTGTTACAGCTCTGCAACTGAATTCCTTACTTTCCTGTTTGAATTTTGCCATCATAATAAAGAGACTCTATTTTTTTTCTAAACATGACACAGGTTTAACATGTTATTGTCTAGATAAGAGGGTTATAACAATTTTCATGCCCATTATTAAGTACAGGCATTATTACAGTGCTCATGGGCAGTCAAGGACCTCATATGCAGAACAAAGAGATACCTGAATGTGCTGCTCACTTTCTTATTTAAAAAAGAAGACATAATAAATGTTTATAGCAACTGCCTGGAAGTTGAGAGACACATTCCTCCTGAGGCAAAGATTTCCCCTGACCGCAGGGGGAGCTTGTTTAACATCTGCTTCAGTGTCTGGCTACCACTTTTAGGCCATAGAAGCACTTTTGCATTAATACATCCATTTGCTAAGCACCTGAACACATTGCTAAGTAGCATATTAAACAAGTCTGAAGCAGCAGAGTGCTCTGGATCCCAGGCTAGGATAACTTCCACTGTAATTTTCTGTCTCTCACTCTCCTTTTTTCTTTCTTGCCTTGTTCACTCCTTGTGTTTCTGTATCAAGGAGATTTTTCATTTGCCATCTGATGGACCCATGATTTAGACACATAAACTAGCTTTTTGGAGATGCAATCCTCTAATGGGTTATGTGAAACATTAGAAGTAACTCAAATTGAATCCACATTTGGGCAAAACTGAAAAACGACATTTAAAAATTCATGTAATAGCTTATACAAAAAATTCTTGAATATTTTGAAAAAACACCCCTTTTTGTAAAAAGGCCACTTGAAACAGAGAAAACCTTGTGTGATGGATCATCTAGTCTGAGATTCTGCATAACACAGGGATTTATTTCAATATGTTCTAGTGTTCAGTGTAGTTTGTAAGGAAACATTAGATCTGAAATTTCTTTTTGCAGTAATAGAACATCTACCAAAATGTCCGTGAAATAATTTGTTTTCATTGTTTGAGTTTTATCTATTTCAGGTTAGAAGTTCACCAAACTAGCTTCTGAACAATGCATCTATTCTTGTTCCTAGAATCTAGAGGCAATCTTTTTTAGTGTTTTTTTGTTTTGATGTTTTCGGGGTTTTTTGCACAAATATCACTTAAACTCTCCTTTAATAGTTTTATCAATGTGTAATTTTCCTTACAGGGCATGTTTTTTAGTCTTCATTATTTTCATGTCTGTTCTCTGATGCCTGTTGAGTTTTAAATTATTTCTTGAATGAAATTATAATTTCTAATTTTTTGTTTATTCTATTTCACCGGAGAACATTAAAATGCATAGGTAGCTTTTCAGTGCTGTGAAAATTAAAATGTATTTCACTCAGCATTTTCATGGAATTGCTTATTGACAACACTGAATGTCAGAAAATTGATAATTAAGCCTGAATAAATCACATAATTGTCCTTTAAAATAAAAGAGTAAGGGGGGGGTTTGCCTTTGGATTCACATTTCAGCTGTTCCTCTGCAACAATGAAGGCTAGAAACCTATTTTCATAAAATATGTGCTTGTAGTCATATGCTATCAGGAAATAATGTTTGCAAGGTAAAAAAAAGAAATGTGATATTTTCTAAAATAACCAATACTGACAACACTGAATAGCTAGTGAACATGAACACAAAGTTTCTTACGTATTTTCAGATGTTCTTTCTTTTTTCAATTTTTTTTCTCTTAAATTCCCTCCCACTGCTTCTGAAATATAATCTGTTGCTGCGATAGAGTCATGATGTTAGCAGGGCAGAACTCTGTCCTCTAGCAAACTTAAGAGCTTTTGCCACTGTTGTGGACAAGTGTGAATTCTCACTCTCACAAGGTGACATGGTCTGCATGGTGCTGCAGTCTGTAAACAGCTTGCATACATAAAATCTGTGCCTCTAATTGCATAAACTAAGCAACAATATTAATACAAGAAGAAGCAAGTGTAGGCTCAGAATGAATAAATAAGTTTGCTAGAAATAGAAGAGCAAATGAGCCTGAAGAACGGCTTTCAATAGGAGTCCTGGGAACAGAAAGCTCGTCACATGAAATTGGGTGATGAATTTATAAACAGTGAAGTTATAATAGTTTCCAACAGAGGACTGGATTCAGGAGATAATCTAATCTTATGTCTCATTTTCCTGTATGATCAAAGAGAGGACACTGGTTTATCTAAGGTTTTCTGAAACTAGTGCAAGTTGTAAAATTTCCTTCTTTGTAATTGAATTGAGTTTTGGTGGGGCCAGAAGTTCTCCTCATAACATCCACCTATTACTTATTCTACAAAAATTATTTATATAAATTGATAATTTTTACTGGTCTGTATTAAACAGAGCCTTCTACAAGAAAATCATCACAGCTGCTATCGCCATTAAAAAGGAGGCCTGCTGCTTCTTTGGCTAAGTTATTCCACATGGCTTGGACGTACTGTCAGTGACAGGGCTGGAAAAAACAACTTCCATAGCTGCAGCCATGACTGTACATAGTCAAGCATAACAGGCAAAATCCCATGGCAGTGCTGTGGGATGGCACACAGGCTCGTGGCAGAGACACCTCCTATGCCATAACTCCAGTGGGGAGCAAGCACAGGACTTGGCCACTTTAATCTACTGTGTGTATCACTGTGTTCCATAACAGCTGTGTCTTTTGTGCCTCACCTAATGCTGTTCCAATACACATCACACTCTCCTGGTATGCTCTTAATAGGACATCATGCTCCTAGAGCGAAATCCTGCTGTTCTTCCACAGCCTTCTGGAAGAGCTGTTTTTTTTGATGGAAGTCAGGCTTTTTGTACCTAAACACTACGGTACATCCCTTTGTTAAAAAGGAAACTGCAGAGCTCTCAGTTTGCAATGCCAGCCAGTTTTCCCTTGGCAGGCAGAGGGAACCTGTGAAAGTTTTACCAAGCATTCCACTTTACTGTTGGTCTCACTGCTCAAGGTATTTGTATACTACTGCTAGTAGTGCAACTCTTTAAAGTCTGCACTAGGGAAACTAATCAACTATGGAAAGACAACAAAATTAATGCTATTATATAAGCAAGACAAATGTAGTTTTTCTCACTCTGGGAACTGAAACATATTTGGCTCTGTAAATACTCTAAAGTAGTTCACAAAGTCTTTCTTTTCCTAGATCCTCTTTTTTCTGCTGTGGTGAACTTCTCAAAGGCTGCTGCTGAATTTCACAGGAGACTTGAACAAATTGACAAAAAAGAGTAAGTCTGAAAAAAAGTTTGACACATATATATATATATGTATATATATACATCTGCCTTATGTACCCAGGGTAGAAGTTCTTTCTTTCGAGTGACAACACAAGGATTCTTTCTGATTAGTGTAGAACAGAATCCTTGAACTCTGAGACAGGCAATATCTGCTAAAATGAATTAGCATAAATAAGAATGCTTCCTGTGATGAATAGTGTCAGCTATAGAGCTTATTACCTAATTTTTTTTTGCAGACTGTAGACCATATTTGTCTTTTTTTCTTCTGTCCAAAAAAGAGGAAAAGTGTTTACATGAAACCAGGAAGTCATGTTTCCCCACTGTGTCAAATGTCTCTGTCTCCATCTCTTGCAGCCCAGTCGCAGTGCGAATCATGAATGATCAGCTGATGTTGATAGAAAGAGCTTTTACTGATCCTCTGGGCTTGCCAGGAAGGAAGTTTTACAGGTGAGGCAACAGGTTTCTTAACACGCTGTTTAAGGCACTGTATTTTTGCAGGTGAAACCTCCCACAGCTGACAGGCCAGTTGAATTGCTGTATAGGTCTCATGTAGGAATGCTTTAGGTACAATCCAGTGAGCAGTGGACTTTGTTTATAGCCCCCAAGGAGAACTCCTTGACTACACCAGTCTTGTGGTGCCAAATTCCTCTCTTTGGGCCCTCTGCTTTTATTACCTGTGGTTAAGCCACAACACTGTCATACCCTGTGACTTTTACTAGCAGGTGTGTAGTGCTACTGCTGTTACCACTTGCTCTTTTGAACCTGCACAAAGTGAGGGTTGAATGTAGAATCAACTCTACTGAAAAAAAGGAGAAACAAGGGTAGAATAAAAGGGAGATGAGAATGGGAAGAGATGAGCAGTTAGGATCAGATGAAGAGAGAACCAGAGAAGAGAGAGCTTGAAGAGGGAGAGACCTTTCAGCACAGGATAGATAAAGGCCCATGAGCTGTGGTGCAGAGTCCCATCTGTCCCAGCTTTAGCTGCTTCTATAGCTGGTCTGAATAGCTTAAATCATTAACTACTATATCCTTTCTAGAAACCCAGCGCTTTTTTTAGTAATACCTGACAAGAAGCCAGCTTCCAGTGTCAGGTGCATGACTATCTCATTTTGCTCTCAGTATTTCCCTTTTCCAAATGACTGGATATATCTGACTCACTGATTGACAGCTTTCACACCAAAACAGAAGTCCCTCAGGCAGGTGGAACTGAGAATCACACTTCCATCCTCCTAGGATAAACAGTCATTCACACTTTGGGAAGAATGAAATCCTTGCTTTCTACAGTTCTTCTTGTTGGGTATTAGATATCGTTTAGAGCTGCCTGGATTTTTAATAATTTTTTTACTTGCTTGCATTTATTAATATGGTTTTAATGCTTGTTTTGATTTGGGAGGACTCTTTCACATGCTGCAAATGTGCTTTGGTATTTCATATTTAAAATCAAATCAATTGAGGAGCAGATCTGCAGCTATTAGTTATTCAGGGAAAAAATCCTGCACCGACAAATAAAATTGATACTTTTGTGCAGTTTTGATCCAACGTGATCATTTCTGATTTCTGAAAATTCCTAATTCACCCATATATTTTTTCCCCTCTTTCTACATTCCTTTCCCAGATCTGCTGACCATCATGAAGCTATTTTAATAGTTTTAATATAGTTATTTTTGAGGTTTCTGTTCCATTTCTCATGGTACACTTATAAGTAGTTTTATTCCCTTTTTCAGACTCCCAAATTAGTTCAACAGGTTTGTTGAGCTCACATTTTCAAAAAGTGTAACATGGGTTTGTTCCTAATTAGAGAAACACATCATCTCTTCCCAAGAAGGCTACCTGACCTAAATCCCTGCCCTTTCCCCTAGATGTTGCCCTTGGGGCTGGCTCCTGTCCTTTTAAAGATATGTCCAGCTAGATTTCCTGTGTATTTAGTAAGTTCTGATCTCCCTGGGATTCATAGCACACATACAGTTCCCTACAATCAACACCCCATTCCCCATTAATAGTCACTTTTATTTAGTATAGCTTTATTTTTCTTCTTTCCCCACAGACACATCATCTTTGCTCCAAGTAGTCACAACAAGTATGCTGGAGAGTCCTTCCCAGGGATCTATGATGCCTTGTTTGATATTGAAAGCAAAGCTGATCAGCATGAAGCCTGGCAAGAAGTGATGAGGCAGATTTCCATTGCAGCCTTCACTGTGCAGGCAGCAGCAGAAACACTGAAAGAAGTAGCATAGGATGATGGCTTTGAGAACTCACACATCAAAGTCTGACATGCAGAGTAGTCAGGCTACTGCAGGGACCCAGTCTCCCCTGACTCCCTACCAGATCCGAGTTTCCAACCTTCCAAATGCAGGCGAGTGTACTAGTAGGGTGAGCAAGAGCTCTGTGTGTCAGAGAACTCCTGCACTAGAAATGACTGCATCTGTGATACTGACAGAACTGTAGCTATTTGAACAGCCCTAGTTGGAAGTACATTTGGATGTGGGAAGAGTGGGGAGGCTGGGGAGCAGGAACAATAAGTTCCCAATTTGAGTTTTCTGAAAGATCTGCCATTTCTGAGGACCCATTTTTTGGATGTACAATTACGAAACCAGTTTTTTGCCAAGCTACCTGTAAATTTTATCCATAGCAATGATCATCAGCACACATTTTGAGAGATTTGATATAACATTCCTCAACCTGTGCATTTATCACCTTTATAATATAAGACATCAAAGGCATCTCTGTATTTTAGAATCTATTCTGCAGGACTTATGTTCTTTGCACTGATTTGCTCTCTTTTCCTAGAAAAAATTCAATAGTGGTCTTCTTGCTGATTGTCAAAGCAGTACTGGCCATTCTTGATAATCAGGGAAAAAACCTGCTTATATGCAGAAATCTGAAACATGTTCTCAGGGACATTAATGTCCGTCCCTCTGAAAGTCACTATGTATCTCCCTCCTTTATTTGCACTTTGGAAAATAAAGGTTTTGGGGGATAAACAAAAGCTGACATCCCTGCTCTTTTTTTCACTTTCACTACTCTCAAAACCCATGGTAGCTTTTGTTCTGTTTTTTCCCAGGAGATCTCTTTGAGGCAGATATCTTTGTCCAGCTGAAGGAGCTGGAAGACATTGTCACTATTGGCATGGGGCTTGAGATTATTCTGTCTTGAAATAAGACCTGAAGAAAGTTTCCCATCAGGAGCTGATTTTACATTCAAAGAGAAACTAAAATGCAGGAGGAGGGTAATTGTACAAAACTGTTTGGTTTGTTAAAAAAAAATAAATTAAAAGATTCTTTCTTAATTTGCCTTTTAGATAAAATTCTCATGTACATGCTTTACAACTGTAGTGGTTTGACCCTGGCTGAGTGCCAAGGACCCATTACAGCCAGCTCTCTCCCCCCCCTCCCTGCAAATGGACAGAGGAGAAAAAAAAAAAAAACAAAAGTTTTCACAACTTTGAGATAAGGACCATAAGAAACTCCTCACCAATTATTTCATGGGCAAAACATGCTCCAATCGGGGATATTAAGCATTTATTATTATCAAGATCAGAGCTTAAGAGTGAGAGGTTCAATAGATGTTACAGACACCTTTTCCCCCCTCCCCTCTGTCTTTCTAAGATCTCCCTCTTTCCCCCAGCGGCCCGGGGAGACGGGAGGGGGGGGTTACGGTCAGATGTTGTTTCTGCTGCCGCTCAGAGAGGAGTCCTTCCCCTGCTTCCTGTGGGGTCCCTCCCATGGGAAAGGTTCTACACAAATTGCTCCAACACGAGTCCCTCCCATGGGCAACAGCTCTTCAGGAACTGCTGCCACATGGGTCACTTTTCCACAGGGTGCAGTCCTTCTGGTATAGGCTGTTCCAGCGTAGGTCCCCCACAGGCCACAAGTCCTACCAGGAAATCCTGCTCCAGCATGGGCTCCTCTACCATGGGCTGCAAGATCCTACCAGGCCCTTGCTCCAACATGGGCCTCCCACGGGGTCACAGCCTCCTTCCAGGATCCACCTGCTCTGGATCCTGCTCTGGTGTGGGCTCCTCCATGGAATACGGGTGGATTTCTGCTCTCTATGGTCGCCCATGGAGGTCACAGGGAGACAACCCACTCCACCATGGTCTTCACCATGGGCTGCAGGGGCCCTGCTCCGATGCCTGGAGCATCTCCTCCCCCTCCTCCACTGACCTTGGTGTCTACATTGTTGTTCACATGTTCTCACTCTGCTCTTCTCTGTCTCCCATCTTCATCTGCCCTGTACCTTTTTTTTCCCCTTCTTAAATATGTTATCACTGAGGCATTACTTGACTCCTGATTGGCCTGGCCTTGGCCAGCGGTGAGTCCAACCTGGAACCGGCTGGCATTGGCTCTGCTGGAAATGGGGGAAGCTTCCAGCAGCTTCTCAAAGAAGCCTCCCCTATAGGCCCCCTGCTACCAAAAACCTGGCCACTGAAACCCAATACAACAACTAATAAAATTTCTAGAATTTCACTGAATCACATTCCAGTTTGTAGGAGCTGATACTAACCAATTTCTTCTCTTATGTAAAATATGCTACAGTTTTTCTCACAACCATAAATTGCATCGGGTTGTGGAAGTAAAATCCTTTTTGTTTTATGGGGAATAGAAGAGATGTGGTACTAAAAGGGACAGAATTGGAGACACAGGACAGAGGAGTTGTTCTCATCTCAGATGCCTTGAATCCAAACAAGAGAACCAGAAATCACTATAATTCCTTTGGGAAGTTGTTTTGTGGGATATATGCCACCAAGGAGAGAGGATTTCATTGGCATCACTTCCAAATAAGCCTTTCTGAAAGACAAAGGATTGTGTACTGTGGAGTTGTTCTCATAATTTACTGTTCAACTGCTTTTCACAAATCAAGCCTTAGGCAGATGAGGAGGAAATTACACTTCCACGGTCCATGCTTTACCTCTTCTGTTGGAAAACAGAGTGCTTAACTGACCTTGTCAGCACATACTTAAAGAGACATGAGTAGTTGATGCTGGGGACACCAGAATAGGGAGATGATTCTCCCTCTTTGCTCTGGTGAGGCCCCACCTGGAATACTGCATCCAGCTCTGGGGTCCCCAACATAACAGGGATGTGGCCCATTGGGGCAAGTCCAGAGGAGGCCACAAAGATGATCAGAAGGCTGGAGAATCTCTCCTATGAAGAAAGGCTGAGAGTTCCAGTTGCTCAGCCTGGGGAAGGGAAGACTACAGCTTTCCAGTATCTAAAGGGGTCTACAAGAAAGCTGGAGAGGGACTGTTTACAGGGACATGTAGTGATAGGACAAGTGGGAATGGCTTCAAACTGGAACCGGGCAGGTTTAGAGTAGAACTTCTTTACTGTGAATGTAGTAAGGCAATGGAACAGGTTGCTCAGAGAAGTTGTGGATGCCCCATCCCTGGGCATGTTCAAGGCCAGGTTGGATGGGGCTTTGAGCAACCTGGTCTAGGTGTCCCTGCCTATGGCAGGGGGTTGGAAGTAGATGATCGTTAAGGTCCCTTCCAACCCAAGCCATTCTATGATTCTATGAACAGTAACTACATTTTTGTTGTTCTCTTTGCTTCGACCTCACTGGGGACAGTCACAGTTACTAAGTTCATCTCCACATCTGTAGCTGCAGTTATCGCTTCATGATATCTTGTGAATGGTGACTGGTATGCAATTGCACTTTTTTTCCCTCCTTTTTCTGAATCAAGCAGTCTTCCTGCTCCATCATAACTTTACCTTAATTGCAATGGGCAGTAACTGAATGTGCTCCCAAGGAAGGGCTGGGGAAAAAAGCCATTAATGCCTGTTCTTCGTGAGCAGCAGCCAGCTTTGGGTTTGTCAGTGCTTGCTGCTGTAGGATCGTCAGAGGATAGAGCAAACAAGGAATTTCCACATAAAAAGGAAATACATGATGAAGTGTGCTTCCTCCTTTGTTTTGGAAATATCTTTAACACTATAAACCAGTAAACAAATGTTTCACTAGTAAGCATACTCTTTCAGTGGTAGCTAGCTTTTGAAGCTCATGACTATTACCTTGCTGCTGCAAAAAACCCATGTAATCTCTTTTTGTTTCCCTGTGCAGTTGACGCTGTAAGAATAAATTACAGCTCAAAACAGGCTGAATGCACAGCTGGCATCGATCGTTTTGTTCCTCTTGCCAACTTAATTGATAACTCTGTATGAATGTACAATTCATCATGACTCGCTACATCCTGAGAAGTATACAAATAGCTTAAATCTATTTCCATTCCTGTCTATAAAGTTCTACTGAAGGCGAGTTATATCGAAACCCTTATAAATAAGGAGACCAAATCATTTTGAAATTGCTTATACTAATCAATTTCCACAAAATCCCATATTCTCGGTATTAAAAGGATCAGATACTCAGAGCTGTGATTGCCTTTCCTTCCTCAGTGAGTAAATCTTCTGTTCTATAGATGAGCAAACAAGCAACTGCTTTGTCCCCCAGCCCAAAGCTTGTTGTATTAGTGTAGCTCTTTCTGCCCATAATTTCAAAGTGTAAGGAGGGGATTTTTCAGACTTTCCTTACAAATGGATAACACTGGATCACCTACTGTGCCCTTTCCTAATTTCATTTGTACAGTTTTTTCACTTAGACTGGCTGAGTGAAGCAATCAGTGAATCCTACAGCTGGGAGAAACAGACCCTTCAGCCTGTGAAGTGACTCAGGCTGCAAAGAATTTGGAAACATTAAACTTAGATGAACCAAATATCACTTGAATATTTGGTTTGTCAGTCATCTCTTTAGAAAATCACTTTCAAAAGGAAAGTGCCAGGAAGCTTATTTCAGCTTGGATACAAAATTCTTGCAGGAGCTGTTGTGACAGTAAAAGAGGCAATGGTTTTAAATTGGAGAAGGGTCAATTTAGATTAGATATAAGTAATATTTTTAGAATGTGTGTGGGGAAACACTGGAACAAGCTGTCCATATTGATGGTAGATGTCTCATTTCTGGAAACATTCAGGGTGAGGTTGGAAGGGGTTCTGAGCAACCTGATCTAGTTGAAAATGTCCCTGTCCATGGCAGTGGGGTTAGACTAGACGGCCTTTAAAGGTCCCTTCCAACCCAAACCTTTCTTTGATCCTATGATTCAGATTCTCCTGTGGTTGAAATACCTTTGGAAAGAAATGCATAACACTTGGTGCTGGAATCTCCAGATAACAGTGTCAAATGCAGCTGGAGACCTCCTCTTTGCAGTTGATAGGAATAGGATATAACCAGCATGACCTGTTTTTTCCTTCTGAATTCCTCTGTTTTCATTCATGGGATTCTAGTGTACAGTTAAGAGTGCTATTAAAAAGCTGAATAATGGTGAACGTCATGAAATTCCTTACAGCAGAGCAGAGAAGACATCACTCATTAAATGAAATAAATAAAACTTGCCTCTGCTACTGATTTGGAAATAAGTTTAAGTTTTAATTTGTAAANCAGGCAGCCATCGGAGAACAACCCCGTGCCCCCACCCCTGCTGTTCTTTTATATCTGAGTTGACGTCATATGGTCTGGAATATCCCTTTGGTCAGTCTGGGTCACCTGACCTGCTCGTGTCCCCTCTGCCTCTCCCTCACAGCAGTCAAAACAGTGGAGTGTTATCTTCTAGCACTGCTAAAGCTGCTGAGGCTCGGATAGACCCAGTACAAACAAGATGTTCTCTGGGGCAAAAGTCATGAGGATGAGGATGTTTCTTCATCTCTGAAGACCCCAAAAGACCACTGAGACTCCAAAAAGGGGTGGGGATCTGGGCTGTGATGGGGAGTAGACTATGCTAATTAGTCGAGAATGTAATGGTGTTAAAGATGATGTAATGTGATGTTTATTCATAGAGTAGTTATGCATAAGTATAATCTAGAGGCATTTAAGCATGTTTTGCTATTTGTGGTGGGGGTAACAGGGAATGGGATGGGTGAGAATCCTTTCTGTTTCCCTGAGGGCCAATAAATTTTTATCTTTTTTACTGCTTGCAAGCTTTGAAGTTTTTGGAGTCCACAATCAGCAATTCACTACACTATTCTGAGCTGAACCAAAGTGCTGCATTCTTCACTGAGCAATATCTGCTACACAGAAAGTGTCCTCAGAGAAATCAGTAGGAACTGAATCTAGAGAGTAGTCTTAATTTTAAGGTAAAAGACTGTTCCCATTACACTACTGAGACTAAAGTAGTGCCACTTAGAATCTGTGAACTGAAGGAGGCTTCTCTGTCATTGTCAACACGCTGCTTCTCCTGATGGATCCTACACCTTTAAACATCTTCTTCCGCTTGGGAAGCTCAAAGAATGAAGGGGGAGGAGGAGGACCAAGAGTTCTTTGTCAGGCACCTCATGCAGGAGAGGCTGAACCTGGTTCAAATCAACTGCAAACACATTACAAACTTCTATTAAGGGAAAGAACAGGAGAGGCAATAATAGGAAAGCATTTCACAGGAGGGTATCAGATAAGAACAGACTGGCTATGTTCACATGGCACCTTCCCCAGATGTGCTTTGCTAGCTTGCTGACAGCACAGCTGACGTATTCCTGATGCTGCCATCCACATTACTTCCAAACTTGGCTGTATATTTAGAAGAAAATCCAAGTCACAGTTGCTGGACACAGCGACTGTTGTGACAACACACCCTTATGTAACCCACAAGAAGCAGGACGTCAGACTGAGGAAACAGTCAGCTGCTAACACTCAGCACTGGAAGATTTAGCTCTGAGATCACTCATCCCTTCAGATATTCCTGGAACCCATACCCCCCTGCCCCTACTGAAGCACTGCTTTTCTTTTCTCAGCTGTCTCCCAAGATGTTTCCACAGTCTTTCCACCTGAACCTGCATGCCCAGGCACCTCTTGTCTGCACCTAAAGCTACCTTCAGCCTGCAGCACAGATCAGTTTGTCCTGACACCTATCCCTGTTTGAGTGTGGGAACTAACAGTAATGATAGTGATAGTGTCACCCACTGCCATGGCAGAGGAGTCAAACACAAAAATCCTGCAGGTCTTATTACAGACAGAAAGAAACATACTTCATAAGTAAAGCCAGGTTCATTGTTAGAATGCTTGAAATCTTAACTGTGATCAAAGAATGATTAGTCTCTATCATTAAAGAAAGAACAAAGAATACCACAAATTTTTCAATAACAAAGTAGTTAAAATGTTTATGGGCTGCTTTTCTTCTTGGGATCACCGGTATCCTGCACCCCTTCTCTAATCCCATGTCTGTGTTCCTCTACACCACATCCCATGCCTCAGTTTTCAAAGCCCCTGCTTGTATCTGGCTTCTGTTCCTCTGCTATGTGGCACTAGACTCATAAATGTTACTCTACACAGAAAAGCCGCCTATTATAGTATCTATATAAAAAATATGTTACACCATTCAACTGTAGAATGAGAAATAAGGTAAAACAACAAAGGCAATGGCCACCCGGTCAGAAGAAAATTTTTAGCAGCCAAACAAGATGGAACAAAGCTCTGCATAGGTGAAGAGAAGTTCAGACAAAGCAAGCCTGGCAGTCCCGAGACCCTGCAGAGCTGGAACAAAGCTTGTGATCTGTTACCAGCCATGGGAATCCTGTATTCATGCGCTGTCAGCAGAGATCAGCACTCAGGGACTACGTGGAAGGGTATTCCAAGTTTTTGAAAGAACAATTATTAAGGACAGCTGCTTATCCATAGTCATATACACACCTAGTGTTTAGTCCTGGCAAATCTGAGAAACGGATGAAATGGATCCAGCTTTTCTTTCTACATTTTCAAACCACCCCTGCTCACCTAATTGGACTTTGGATTTGCAAATATCATTCTTGTCATCTGCAGTCTGATAAATGGTAACCTGCTTGAGGACTAAGTATTTATACAGGATTCAATGTGTAAATGCAGGACTCAGCACTTGCCTCAGGAAGCATTATACTCTATTTAGTACTAAAACACAGTTACCAGAATATGGAGAAGCTCTGGCAAAAGCTATCAGCTCTCTCATGGCCACTGCTCATTCTGCAGACAACTTTCCTTAAAATTTCAGTGAAGAACACCTGCAATGTATGGAGGGAAAAGGAGGATGTGCAATGCCACAGGTTGCAATATACCCCAGGAAAGTTGTGCTTACTTGAGTACCTCTATGGGACAGTTTAAGGTAAAACATGTGCATTATATAATAAAACTGTGAAATGCAAAAACTCATTAAAATTACAAACACTTTAGCTTAAGAATTACGCATTCAGCATTTTGGTACTGCCACTCAACCACGCTGAAGATTTTGGCCACTTTTCATTGCATAAGTCTGAGCCACACCACACTCTTCAGGCAATGTGCATCAATACAACAGTTCATTAATAAATGCAAAAACTTCAATGCTCTTGAGGGGAAATAAAAACAAAAGAAAAATGCTGATCAATGCCACTATGCTCACACAACAAGGAGGTAAACCCTTAGAAAGATATGTGAGAAAACTATGAAACACTTAAGTTCTGCAGCTGGAGTTGTTGCTTTGTATTAACCTTGGCCTATTTGCTATGAATTATTTCATTTTTCTATGGACATGAGAAAGCCTTTCTCCTAAAAGCTTATTTTCAATATCTCTCATTTTATCAGCTTTCTCTTCTTTTACAGCTGTTACCTGTTCTTGAAAAGCACAAGCATCCCATTTATGTTATAAATCCATTGAAGTAAAACTTCTGTAACAGATGTGCTGACAAGCTTCTGATTCACAGTTACACTTAAAGAATGATTGTTTTGTTCATGAGTAGGCATCCAAATGTTACCTGCTTTCACTATGGGCAGAACATCTAAAATTTGGGTTAATGTTTATGTATACAACGATATAACTCGGTTACTTATACACCCTTGGGGTGTATAAGTGCACAGTATCAACTGCTCCTTAAACACAAGCCTGATTTCCAGTTAAATTAGATTAAGTACATTAGGCTAGAAGCACATTAGGTTAGTTTTCTCTCAAGCATGGCATTCAGCAGTAATATTGCAGTATCAATATTTTTCTTAAGTTTAAAACATATTTCAGAGAATAAGGTTTCTGGATTAAAAACATTTCATTGTTGGGGGTAACAGCTCTTACTCCAGCTAGCTTTGAATGATTTTTGTTGCAATGCAGCTTTCACTAGAATTAAAGAACTGATTTTTAAAATACTTGTTTCCAGTAGGTAACAAAAATATTTTATTTAAGAGGATGCTTCCTTCTCACACACAAGCACACTGACTGTAAAACACCCATATCACTTTCTAGATAGCCAGAATCAGTCACCATACAGGTCAATCAATTAAGCTAAACAGACACAAGCATTTCACAAACATCAGGATTACAAGTACCTGTTCCTACAGCCCCACTGCCCTTAGGCTCACAGGACTGACTACAAATATGCAGTTGACAGTGGTCATGTACAGTAATTCTGCATTCCGGATTATGCCAACAGTGCGTCAGGAAAACCAAACTTTGAGAAGTCAACAGAAAGATAATAGCTTTAGGAACACAGGTTGTAATCTGTGCTGCCTACAGAGAGGTCTGAAGGACTGCACACTCTGCCCACCCCTCCTCCTTACTGCTACATCCCCAACATCTATTTTTCATTTTGCAATCTCAGAGAAACTGAATTTGCTTGACTAGCACTCATTTGTCACAGTAACTGTGGATTAGTTTGTAATGTCTGTGACAGCACCTTGGTTATCTCTGGTTAAAACACCTACACGAACTTTGAGGAAACACCAAGATTACTTATTACTACAAATTTAAGGCTTCAAGAAGTGAACCCTCCTATACACTGTAGTAATGCC
>WEIV01027805.1:0-25395 GCA_013390005.1 Calyptomena viridis | reverse complement strand
TGACCCAAACTAACCAGAGGGATATTCCATGATACATAACGGGATGAACAATAAAACAAGTTTAGGTTGATAGTTTTTTTTTCCTAAATTAGCTGTTGCTTGGAGACTGACTGGACATTGGTTTGCTGATGAAAGGTGGTGAGTGATTGCCTTTGCATTATCTGTGAAGGTTTTTTAAATTTTTTTCTTTTCTTTAGTTATTAAAGTACCCCTACCTCAATTTAATCTGAACTACAGTGAAGTGAGCAAGAGACTGGATGGGGGCTTAGCTGCCAGCTGGAGTCAATACACCATGGATGACAAGGAAAATTGGTCTGTAATATTCTGCTGGAACAAGAAAGATTTAAAAATTACCTGAAAGGTGAAGTTAGTGTGAACAAAAAACCAAAACAACAACAACAACAAAACAAAACAAAAACAACAACAAACAACAACAAAAAGCAAAGCAAACCAAACCAACCAAACAAAAAGAAAACCCCAAAACAACATTGCTCCTGAGAAGTGATAGAATGAGGTTTAGGTTTTCCACATCTATGCTGTTAACTAATACAACAATTTCACTAGGGATATACTGGATTTTTCATAATATTCATTTGCTAAAACCAGATGTAACGTCCGTGTATTTTTCTACCAGAATCACAGAACTGTCGTTAGAATCACTTGTCAAAATTATAGAGCCTGTAATAAGCAGGAAATTAAAATAAATTCTTTCTCATACTATTAATCACCAACCCTAGGCTTTCTCAAATATATCTCAGCACAAGTTGTCGAATGGTGTTGAGACAATTCAGGTTGCTCAGTTATCCTCTTAACCACTATCACACATGTTGAATATTTCTGCAGCTGCTCACAAAACATTACTTATCTTTTGGCAGAATTTCACAACAGTAGGCTGAAATATGATAACTTATATTTCTCCTCCTTTGATTACAGAGGCTTCTGACAATCCTCTGTTAGTTTTAGTATAGAGTCATCACTTTGTTTGAACCACAGTATTTATGAATCATACAAATTTGTTTCCTCAGCAAATAAAGAGAATATCATTGCTCTAGGTGCTTGTGGTGGTGCTTCTAAAGTTGTTTAACTGGGGAGGATCACAGAGTGGCACTCTGAACTTATATATGCACATAGATGTGTTCTATTGAACACTGGTTTAAAAAAACAATAGCTCACAAATTTTCAGTTATTCAACCTCAAAAAAGACAATAAAAGAATATTTATTAGTTATGCATTGGAAAACAGAAGGAAAAAAAAGGATAAAAATTCCAAAAGACTTTTTAACTTGCTGCTGTGTGAATCTTTTTCCTCTCAATACAAGATGTCACAGGTTATCCATGCAAGTCTGAGGATAGCCTGCAAAATCTTCACTGGGAATTACTGACAGCTACACGAATGCATAGAAACTCTGTAACGTATTTCCTGAACCTACTTTTCCATTTCAAAAGCCTATTTCACTAACATCATGATGGAATGCAGAACACAAATACACCATCAAACAACAAGAATCATGCATACAACTACATCATAGGATAGGCAGGGTGCCAGAGCCTTCCAACTTCATCTAATTGCAATCCTCATTTCTCAGATTTCACCAGGACCATTCAGATTGGGCATCAGAATGAAGGGNTACCACAAAAAAATAAAAATAAAATTATATTTTTTATCATTAAGAAAATGGATTCTGCTTTACTTTAAGAAATTCAGAGCAGGGATACGAAATGAATATAAGGAAAATGTAGGTTAGTACTTTAAAAAAATTTAGCAATAATCTCTTTGGTTTTACCCTCTTCTCATCCTCATTATTCATTGAATCACACCACAGGTTCCAAATGGATTAACGTTATCAAAATTTTATCCCCTAACCTCTCTTAAATATCAAATGATTCTACAAAAATCTCTCAATATTATAGCTGCTCTTTTTACAACTCTACCAGAGTACTAGTGGGAAACATGTTGATTTCCTTATCCTAATGATATGTTACATTATAATATCTGGCATAGGTCACTAAGCCTCCTTTATAAAAACCATCTATGGGGCATCAAGCACATTTTGGCTCAATATAAATGACAGAACAGTGTTTTCTTTTCTAATGTCATATTAGTCATTTTAATCTTCTGCAAGTTAATCAATTAATGCTAATACAGTGCTTCCCTCTCCCTACCGGCTGTGAACTCATGGTCTTTTTACTGTGCATCAGTCCTCCCACACATCTTGCTAGGGTTCATTTTTCTCATAAAGTTCTTTTGTCCCTGTAATTGTCAGGAAACTTAGAATTAGATGCTGGTATATTCAAAAGACATTTACTGACCCTGAGGAATCAACCAGTATGTCATTCAACATGTAGGAAAAAAGTGTTCTATTAAAAAATACTACAGTGGAACTGAAGTTCCATTAAAAAAAAAAAAAAGAAAACAATGAAACAACCAAACAACAACAAAAAACTGACAAAAAAACCAAAACAAAAAAACACAAACTAAAAAAAACCAACAAAAACAACAAAACCAAAACAAAAAACCCCCACCCTTTCCCCTGATGAAAACAAATGTTAAATATAAGGGATTTAAGGGATTTATATTAAGTGCATGAGTGAGAGATGAATAAGGCATATCACTATATGTGAACAAGGTATTTAGAAGATTTATATGAAAAGAACAGCTACATTTAAGAAATCATGAGAATTTATCTACATTGTGCTTTGTGGCCTTTCCACTATGTGGGTATGACTATTTTTAACATATGCAAGAAATCACTAAGACCCTGTGTTCATCTTGACTGTAGGCAGACATGTACACATGTTTAATAGCTGTCTTTTGTTATGAATAAGTTCAGTTACATTGTATTTGGTCAATTAGTTAGACAATCTGAATTTCTCTAGAAACTCATTCTAGTGGACAAAAATTTTGTCCTGTTCAGTCTGAATCTTTAAATGCTGGAAGCTCTCTTCTCAAGAGAGGCAGTTTCTCACTTCTACGCAAGTAGAATTATAGACCGTGAATTATAGAGAGTGATATTTTCACTTTCTAAGAAAATTCTGCCTCTAGTTTGAGTCAGCTTTCCTACCACAACACTGAATACATTTTTCAATATATTCAATGAAATACCAAATATTCATCTATCATATCAATATATCCATATAACATTCGTATATGAATATAACATTTTCAGTGTCAACATTTGATGAAGTTATTTGTTGCCTTTCTTCCATTTTTCTTCCCTTTCTCTTCTTTTATTCTGCACTAAAAATTTCATGATTAGCGTAAAACCAATGATGTGGTTTGTATAAGAATGAAACAAATGCAATCTGTAAAGTACAATGATTTTTAATTATACTACCAAAAAAGACATCTTCAAAATGTGATTAGTGTAAATCAACAAATGATTCATCAGATACTTCTCATCTTAAGAGAAGCAAGAAACTGGTAAAACTTTCAGTAAAGGCAAAATTCCCCAGAGCTTTTCCATCTTGTGTGCAATACTATAACTCCAGAAAATATACAAAGAAACATAGTTAACAAGCAAAATTAAAGTGATATTCTTCTTGGTCTTGTCTCCAAGATAAGGAATCTCTAAATCACTATTAATACAGATGCTTTTCAAATCCTTAATATGATAAGTTCTTCCACGACTACTTTCACTGTCGTCAGTCTGAAGCCTGGCTTAAGTTCCCAGCATGTCCTCACAAGTACCTTTATAAAAATGTAATTAGGAGAGTACCGCTGGCAAAACACAAGCTACCATTATTCAGTATCAGTTCTGATAATCACAAGAGCTTCTAAGACATCATTTTACAGTGGATGTGCTATATCAGAAATGCTAAATTTACAGTATGTTGTGTCATATGACCAGATACTTGCAAAACCATGTGTTTTGAAAGGTATCAAAACAGGTATTTGAGAGATAGCAAAATATCTGATGCCCAGTATTAGGGCACCTCAGTTTATCTAAAAATGTGCAGAAATATAGAGATATATTGTACATGTGAAACTTTTTTCATTGGGAAGTTTGAGAAAGACTAATGATAATTTTTTATTTTTATCCCCATGTACATATTTGCTATACATAAAAAGTTTAGGCAGATACAACAATTGACACAAATAGAATGGAGGCAAGAAAAGAAGCAAACTATGAAGCAAACCCTTATGCAATTAAGATAGATAAGTATGTGTTTATATTTCCACATTTTTTTCACAAATAACCACAGAATCTCTTGACTTCAGTAGATTTAATTCAGTAAAATTTTAGTAATAGTTGAGAGGTAAGAAAAATGAACACATTTGAACAAACCAGTGAAAAAGAATCCTTCAAATGGAGGAAGATTTTATAAGATGAACTTTTCTGGTTTAAAAAGAAAAACAGAGAACTCTTCTGGGTAGTATGAACAAAATACAGCCAAACTAGGACACAATTAAGGGTCACTATTACTCTTTTTTTTTTTTTTTTTTTTTTTTTTTGACATTTACTCTCTTTGGAAAGCAAATGTAAAGCAAAGAGGGGACTGTTGCACAACTTTTTATCCTTCCATAGAGGATCATACGTATAACTGATGAACTATGTTATATATAAAAATATGCACGCATTTTTGTAATGAGTCCATGAAGCTATTGAAGTATTGATGCAACTAGTGTAATGAAAATTGTCATAAGGAAAAGCTGTTCAGTTCATGTATTTTAAACCAAATCAAGATCAAAATAATTTATTGATTTATTTATGATACATAATTAGCAGTCAATCAGTAATTTGTTCATGTTAGATATCAGTAATACAATATATAAACCTCCATATTATAAGCTTACAAAATGCTAAGAAACACTCCTTATAACCAATTCCAAAATGTAGCCTCACACCCATGCACACATACACATAGAATTGCATACACATTTTCTCACAAGCAGTGTGGGCTACAATGACACATGCCCCCTTTCATGGATGTATGGGTTCTCTCACTTAAATACACCTTCTGTGGGAGATGGGGCTGGTCCAGCTGTGCTGTCCCTCAGTGAGGCCATATTCACCCACAGATGCCAGGATTCAAGTTGTCACATCATCTGTTGGCTCTGGCTGGCCACGACAGAGGCCCTGTTGTCATTGAGAGATTTCTAGAAGGGCATAAACAGATTTTGAAAACTACTGTTTGCGCTTCTAGGTCTCTCCCTCACAAATTTTATAACTTAAAATTCTGTGAATTCTCAAGTCTCTATATTTTTTTTTTCAGCTCAGTCACTCCTCATTTCTAAAATCTTACCGTAATATACCCATCTACTCTAAGTGTCTGATAGTCATGGTCATCTTTAAATTAATCAGTTTGGGCAAAGGTACTTTCAGGAAGTTTAGGATGTCCCGTTCACAGCCACTATTCAACTACCTGTCTTCATAACTGCTATTACCCAGGCCAAGGATGGGCACTGGAAGTGTCCCAACTTGTAATGTACTTGTAATGTACTAGCATTACATGTAAGAAATTGCTTCAATCCACCTTGCAGGGAAAAGAGTCTGAAGCTTTAAAGATTTAAGTATATTCAAAGTCAACTAGAGATTTATTTTAACATATAGTATTCAGCCAACTATCCCAAGGAACATGAAAAAATGTCACTAGTATTCTCTTCTTACTATGGAAAATCAAATCCTGAAAATCTCTCTCAGTAAGAGTTAAACACTGACCTGAGTTGAAGGGAAAGGAAGACAAGGAAATCCACATTGCTTCTTCTCATGATAATCTTTCAGACACAGCCCCTAAACATGTCACCACTTACAAATTTTCCAAGCACTTCTAGTCTTGATGTTAGCCTTCAGTTACATTTTAGTAACAGCAAAATTGAAAAACCTTCATGCACTTTTTTCATGCACTTTTTTGCATCCAAATTTTCTCAAATGTTGAGATACTCAATTTCATCATCTATGCACTGTAAAAATTTTGGGTTTATCAGACAAAAAGGTTGTATTAAATAAACCTTAAATCCTTTCATAATTCAAATATTCATACTGGTTGAATAGAATAGAGGAAATAATGATCAAAAGTTTTTGTCTTTTCATTGATTTTTCTGAAAGTAGTAAAAGCCTTTCAACCCTACAGAAAATTATTGGTGTAGAGATGTTCAAGACAAATCATCAGGCACACACATTTATTCTGTCTGACATGCACCACTACCAACAATAATTTAGAACAGCCCAGAGGCCACACTCAGAGAACCTATAAGTAGCTGAATAAAAACTATTAATCACATAGGAGTGTATCTCTTTACTTTTTCTCCGAATATCTGCTTTCAAGTATCCTTCACTCATTCAAATATGTTGTAAGAATATAATAATTAATTATATGGCACATACAATTGCCGAATGCATATAATAATATCTAGCTTCTTTATAAAAGGGGATGGTATTGGGAACTATTACTCAGACGCAGAACCTTTATTAACGCATATATACAGAGGTAGCTGGATCTGTGTTACAAAGAAAGAACAATCAAAATAGAAGTTTTATTTACAGAGTTTATAATCTAAGAGTTAGATGCCAAATAAAATAAAATAAGTAAATGAATAGTTGTTGGTAGGCACAGAAAACAGAAAATACTAAAAAAAACTATGTTAAAAACTTCAGGTCCCGGGTGTGGCAGAGATATCTGAAAAAAATCAGAAAACAAATACATAGAAAACAGTATTTTACTCCAAACGTTTGTGAAAACATCTCTTAAAATATGATGATGATGATGGAATGCATTTAGTAGAAGAAAAGCACTATTTAAATATTTCTATGTAACTTAGATTTCTAGATATAGAATTTCAGAGTGATGTTTTCAAAACCATACCAGATACACCTTTTGTTTAAAGTGCCTATCTTTTGGTCTTTGAGAATTCAGGTCAACAAAGGTTAGGTTAACAATAAATCCAAATTCTGTAAACTGTGACCTTATGCTGAGATTTCTGTGAAAAGTTCTATGATTTCCGCACTCTTCATTTACAACTTTGCAAATCTCATTACAACTGTTGGTTTTATATAATGAAAGTTCTATGATATAGTAGAGACTAGATTTCAATGGTTATGGCGATCTTGGCATATAAGTTTATTTCTTTTCTATCTTTCCTAGTGTAATTTTTAACTTGTGGGGACTAAATAGATAGTGGTACTGAGAAAAAGACCATTAAATGCTTTTCTTCAAGGAAGCTTAAGCAAGTTAAAGTAGCTCATATGGCTATATTACATATATGCACAGATTTGGCAGCAACAACCAAATTCTGAATTCCATGACACAAACTAGTAACTTATAGTCACTTCCTTCAGGATATTGTCTGGCATCAAATTGGTCAGGAAATACAGTAGCATATTCTAAGTGCTGTTGCCTACAACATTTTATCATCCTGGCTGCAGGCAATAAAGGATGATCCAATATACCGCAACTGATATCAGGAGCTTTGTGGTTGACAGCTGGTCCAAATGTCAGTTGAAATGCTGCACTTTTCCTTTATTGTAAACTGTAAAACAGTTTCAGTGTTACACACACAATGTGTTTTAGATTTGTGGCTTTTTAATGTTTGAAAAATATGCTTACAATGGTATAGTATGATGTATCATGGTTTCAAATGCTACACAACCTTAGTTAACCCTACATGTTCTTCTAACATGTATGGTAATAAATCAAAAGATAGTATCCCTGTAAGCTTCTTCCCTTTTCCCAAATAACCTTATTTTTTGCTGTTATATCCTACATGACCTCTCATCCTACTCCACTTTTCTCTCTTACGTGCCTTACTATCCTCCTCTTCCCTTCTACCTGCCACTACATCCAGTTACTTCAAACTTTTTTCTCTTTTGTTCTTCTGAAACACGAGGCAAAGAATTAATTTTGCTAGGTGTATGAGGGATAGGTGTTATTGAACACATTAGTGTAAATTAGTCTTACCAAGGTCTTAGTTTCACACAAAAGACTTAATTTTTTTATCTTATCAAATTTTATACAATTTAAATTGTATAACTGAACCTCATAAAAACACACTTTGAGGACTGATCGAGTATCTAAACACTTTCTACCACTCATCACCAAGACATGAAGCCTACATTTTCATTACTTTTTTTTTGCGACTGCATGTTTGTTATGTTTTAAGATGTTTGTACCTTATAATATGATATGCTCATTCTGAGGAAGTAATTACAGTGGGTGAGAGTTTCCAAGACAATGACAGGTTTAGAATAAGAGTATCTCACAGATCAGATCATATAGGTAAATTTCAAAAATGAATGCAGAGTTTTCCAGCTCAGTCGCAAGGTAGATGCTCTTCCAGTCACCTAGAAATGTATGCATTTTTACAGTTTTTAAAGAGGAAATCAATTTTGATCTTAATCAATTGAGGAATAGCCAGTATTTATTCACTGAATTGTATCAAGGCTGCTATTGAGGAATGTCCGTAATGCGCTGATAATTCTGCCCCCTAAAGTTTTTTCTTGTCCATGAAGCCCTTACAGTGAGAAAGTGGAGGAGTTAGCTTTCCTAAGTCAAGTTCTACTTTTATGTAGATTTTATGTACATTCTAAGCTGTTGAGAATATGATATAAAAGCAGACAGATTTCAGGCTGAGTGGGTATAAAGGAAATAAATCATAAACCATTTCAGCTTCATACTGGAACAGACTCAGTGTCATTAATCATTCAGTCAAGAGACATTAATAAACATTCAGGAGTTGAATGAATAACTAATGCCAAGCACTGCGTGTGTGCCAGACTCTTTGGTATCCATCCTGCAGCAGAAAAATTCTGGTGCAGAACTACTGGTAGAAAGCAATGTTAATACATAGTAGTTGAAACATTTAATTTAGGGTGCCCATACTTAAGTATTTGTTTTGTTTTATTTGCTTTTCTTGAAGAACAAAGTTAAGGTTAGGTGCACACATGTTCAAATTAGAGAAGGAGGAATGCAGTCACTCTGAACCTACCCACCATTCCAGCACAAGAGAACTACATACAGCATGCATACTCCAAGCAGAACAAGACATAAAGAAAAAAATTTTGAAATAGAAGGCTCCTTATAGTCTGTAAAGCTACTAAAACACAGAGATGCATTAATTCTGAAGGAATTACTGCAGGGATTATTATTGAGGATCTACTAAAGATAAAACCATTGAAGGAAAAATTGAAAGGTAATCCTAGTTTAGCTCTCCCTTACCTATGAACAGGAACATAATGTTTGTTTCCTGCTAGTTGAGTATTCTCTTTTATTTATCTACCATATATGTTGTCATACTGAACCGTGTAGCATACTAGTACTACCTGTGATTGATGCAGAGTTAACTGTGCCACAGTAGAGGCATACAAAAAAACTTAAGTGACAAGTAGCTCTCTGTATCGCTATTAGGTTGTCATGGCAAGGTTTTGGTGGAGGGGAGTCTACAGGGTTGTTGTCCATGAGAAGTTGCCAGAACCTTCCCCCTATGTCTGACAGAGCTAATGCCAGCTGACTCCAGGACAGACCTGTTGCTGACCAAGGATGAGCCCATCAATGACTGTGGTATCACCTCTAGGATAACATATTTGAGGAGGAGGGGAAAAAAGGTGTACAGTGGCAGCTGGGAGAAAGGAGTGAGAGGAACAACCCTGCAGACAGCTAAGGTCAGTGAAGAAGGAAAGAGAGAAGGTGGCCCAGGTGCTGGAGTAGAGAATCCCCTGCAGCCCATCATGAAGACCAAGGTGAGGCAGCTGTGCTACCACAGCCCATGGAGATCTGTGGTGGAGGAGAGATTCACTGGCAGCTCCTGGAGGACCCCACACCAAAACAAGCTGTGATCCTGTGGGTAGCCCATGATGGACCAGGTTCATAGCAAGGACCTGCAGACCCATGGAGAGAGGAGCTCACACTGAAGTAGATTTGCTGGCAGGGCTTGTGGCCTTTTGGGTGCCTGTTCTAGAGCAGTGTGTTCCTGAAGGACTGACCCCTGTGGAAGAGACCCACACTGAAGAGACCCACTCATGAAGCACTTCAGTCCAGGGGAGATACTCACATTGAAGAAGTCCGTGGAGGACTGTCTTCTGTGGGAGGGAACCCCACATTGGAATTGGAGAAGAGAGTGAGGAGAGAGGAACAGCAAAGACATCTGATGAACTCATCATAACCCCTATTCTGTGTCCCACTTGGGTGGGAGGAGGTAGAGAAATCAAGAATGAAGTTGAACTTGAGAAGAAGGTAGAGGTGGAGGGAAAGTGATTTTAAGATCTAGTTTAACTAGGCACCTATGGAAAGTCTAGACCATGTAAAGCACAAGTTGCATAAAAGTATTACAGACTATAGAAGCAGTTGAATGAAACCATACGCAAAATCAGGCCTTAGAAAGTATGTCAGTAAGTGATTGATCTGAGACAGGAGAGGGAGAAACATATATAAACATATGTACATGCAATACGAGGACTAACTTAAGTCAATAAAAGAGAAAGTACAAGCTGGATACAAGCATATTATTAATAACAATAAAGCAAATAATTAGTAAAAGATCATGAGGTGAGCAAGCTTCTAAAGAATCAGTTTGTTAAAGAACGGTGGTCTCATATA
Source organism: Calyptomena viridis (assembly GCA_013390005.1). Classification (NCBI taxonomy): domain Eukaryota; kingdom Metazoa; phylum Chordata; class Aves; order Passeriformes; family Eurylaimidae; genus Calyptomena; species Calyptomena viridis. The sequence continues at coordinate 14,866 of WEIV01027805.1, read as the reverse complement.
TAGTAGTGGTGGCAAAGGTCATACCTTGAGTGTGAACTATCTGTTAATAAGATCTGTTTCTCGTTATTTGGCTGCCATTATATAAAAGAGAAAATAGCAAAATATAAAAATGGTGTTTTTATATAAATACCATTATATAAGAGAGAAACATTACAGGAGAAAACCAGAAAGTGTTTGGTGAAGGTACCAGAAAGTTATTCTAAATACAAAAAATCTAAGTATGAGCATATAGGTTTATGTGATCAGTACCTAGGACTTTTACTGCCTTTCCTGGTAAAAGGAGATAATTGTATGAGGCAATTGTATAGTTTCCTGGCTCACAACCACTTATCTGCTTTGTAGTCTTCCTGTTAACCTAAAGAATTCTGTTTCTAGAATCACTTTTTCTCCCTACCTCTTTCTATTTTCCCTTTATTTTTTCAAAGCAAAAAACTGTCATGAATATTCTCATGTTGGTAATTCCAGTTAGGGAAAATTCTTTTCTTCTCCGGCTTTGTCTTTGAACTGATGCTTCCTTTTTCAATATGACAATTTCTTCTTTCAAAATATGACAAAGGTACAAAGCAACCAATTGGCAATTCTGTTTAGCTTGAATGAGGGCAGCTGAACCCATTATTGCTTTTAAACTGTTACTGGTGTTTTCAAGTATCACCGTCCTTCTGAAAAGTATCTTGTGTGTCTTCTGCAATTGTAGTATTTTCAGAACATTGACTGAGCAGATCCCTGTACCAATTTCATTCAATGATAAAAATTCAATGTACTTCCTTGAGATCAGGATCTTCCTTTCAATAGGCATAACATGATAACAGGATGAGATAAAAATAAATGTCAGCCTAATTGTCATATTTTACTTTTGTAGATGTACAGAAAAATTAGTTGATTCTTCAAACATTGCAAGCAGCCTTTTATGCCCAGAATGTTTCTAAAACTCTTTGTTCAAAGTGTATTCAATGACAGTTGGAGTACTTCCAAGCATAGAATTATGTAACATTCGTAGGTATAATCCTTATAAGAGCTTTTGTTCCCTGAAGTGCCTGGATTTTCTTTAAGCAGACATCCTGTCTGTAGGTTAGCCACAAATATTAACAATTTCACATGTGGTAATCTGACTCTCTAATTTGAATCCTTTAGAAATATAACTCTGTAGTAATGTGTAATTAGCATATATTTCTCTCTGTATATTATTGTTCTGTTACTTGGTATGTTCTGTTATGTCGCCCACCTCTTACCCCAGATGGTTTGTCCCCTTCCCTTCTCCTCCCTTCCCATTGGCTGGAGCCCCCTATAAGAACCATAGGCCGGAAATGGGAAGGGCTCTTTCCTGGGTATCCCTGATAAGCTTGGACCCTCCACAAGGCCTGTTGCCTCTGGAGTGAATAAACTTATATTATATATAACCATGGAGAGCCGACAGCATTTCCTTGTCCTCCGTTTCCCTCAGCCTCTTCTACCAGGGAGTTCAAGGGCACACTCACCCATTTGCAAGCCCTGAAGAAGCCTCTTCCTACCGGCGCTCGAGGCTGAAGCAATGCCTGGGCCGAAGAAGGAGCGAGGCATGGACAGGGGGAAAATCTACATAACTCCATCAAGCCCCTATACTGTTCTGATTTAACCTCAAAAGCACTTCTCCAGATTTTGCCATTTCCCCTAAGATAGAACAACGTATCTCTTCTGGATGATCAGAAATACTCTTTATTTGCCCAATAGGCTGAGCTATGAAGGAAAAATTGCTTAACGAAGGAGCAGGCATCTCTGGATGTGAAAAAACCCCCACTATTTAGGACTCAGAACAAGAAGTGGTAGATCTGGTAGGAAGAAAAGAAAAGTAACTTGTGTAGATTCACAGTCATACATGAATGTTTAAGTTCATTGACTAGAACAGTGTTTAAGTTAGGACTTGGGCATTTGTCTTAAAGAAGTGTTGGCAGGCACTGGATTAACCTTACATTGGGTAGTCACAAATTGCTTCTAGCCATGTGAAACTTCATTGTTCCCCTCCTGCAGTCTAGCATCAAATTTTAATCACAGATAGTTAATCTATTTATATTTTAATTAGAAGGGAAACAGATATGTGTTTGCACAAGTAGGTCTAGTGGGAAGCATTAAGAATTTATCTTTGACTAGGGCTTGCCTCAGCTCTCTCTTCATCTCAGTCTCTCTGCTGAGAACGCAGAAAAAACTGCGTCGAGCTGAAACATCCTGCCTGCAACTTTCTTAACTGAAAGTGACAAATAACATGCCTTTACTGCCCGGAATTCCCATGTGCTCAGCCTAACACAAATAAAGATATAGTAGCTACAATATCAGATCTAATGTCTAGCAGACCAATTATCTTGACTCTGCCATTGATCAGAAAAAGTCTGTAGTAGGTAAAACAACGAGTGAGCTGCCAGAAGAACTGTAGTCCTGATTCCAGTCCTATTCTAAAACCTTTAGAGTGGATGGATGAGAAAACACTGCATATAATATTAAAGTTTTTAAGTACTAATGTGATAGATTGTATGTAAAATAAAACCTGTAACACTAATGAATATTTAGAGAAAGTATCATTACTTGCACTGTCACCTACTTGTATGGCTTTGGCTGAGATTTAAACTGTTAAAAAACATTTTTCTCCTGCTCTGGTTTGCATGCTTCAGAAAAATGGAACTAGCTTTTTAAAAGCATTAGCAAGTGAATCTTAGACACATTAGCAGCAACAAAGAAAGAACATGTGCCCATAAAACAAAAAATTAATTTCAGGGTCATATAAGTTCAGTCTGGTTTTTTGCTCAAGTTCCCACACTAAATCAAATGCTTACAGAGATTTTCAGGCCTCCTAATTACATCATCATTGATCAACACCTTTATAGTTAATGAAAATAATCTGTGATGGCTCTGTATAAGAATGAGAAAAGGTAAAACCACCAAGTCAGGCCAAAGATTTAACCTTGCTTCCTTTTTCCAAGAGTAGCAGGAGACATATTTCTTAAGAAGTGTAAGAGGACAAATAAAAGGGATACACACCCCACTGTATCCTTAAACTACTTGCAATAACCAATCACTATGCTTACTAATCTAGATGTACCTCTTTTCCATTAATTCCCTTTTAATTTCATTTATATTTTTTAGACTTAAGACACTATAAGCATGTGAAACACATACAATGTGAAAAGATCCATTTTACTTTTATCTTCTATATATTTCATTGTATGTATGCTGATTCTTGCATTTGACAAAATACTGATTGTTGCTGATTCAAATTCTTCATAACCTTCTTGGTTTTGTGAACCATCATCACATCTCACTTTTACTCATCTGTTTTATTTTCAGACTACCCCATTTAATCTTAGTCTTTACTTATCCTATACTTCCAGTTATCTATCTTACCCTCTTTACATTTTCTCTGTGTCCTTGTATGACCTTGGGAGACAGAATAATCAGAATTACATTTTCTATTCAACATGTTAATGCGTGATGAGCTTATATAGGCAAAGAAGGATTCTTTTTTCAGTGTACATAGTGTGCTGCACAGTGGACACAATTTTCACAAGATTATCTCTTTATGTCAGAATAAAAGAGAGGATATTAAATACACGGTACTATAAGAGTAAGTTCTTACCAAATTTCTTCTGGTGTTAAAAACAGAATTTCTTGTGAAATAGAGCTGAGGGCAGGAAGTTAATGGGAAATATAAAAACCAGACTGGTCTTTTTACTTAGAAGCACAATCTATGTAACAAACAAAGTAACTGTCACTGACCTGAATGCACACAATAAAAACTGCAGGCACTGACTGAAGAAGTTTCTCCAGGGGGTCCGTGATAAAAGAGAATAGCAACATACAGAAAAAAATAAATCCTTAGCTAAGGATACAAAAATTAAAGAGACTAAAGTGAATCAGTTGAATAGAGCAGTCTACAGTTTCTGCAAATCCAACTCCTTCCAACCTCGGGTGAATTCTCATCAAGTTTATGTTTTTCGGAAGATGTTTCTGCTTTCTCTAGAAGTGCATGTATAAATATATAACATAAAAATCATAAATATAAATTTATAGCATTTTTATATTGGATATTTTTATAAGGTATATTGCTATATTATATATTGCATATACAATGTATTGCATATATAATAATATTATCTTTTAATAATAGTTATTCTATATTTGCATAACACATTCATGTACACATTTTTGGGCTTGTATATTCTTATGTAATATTTTGCTCATAATATATGTGAGATATAGCAGTAAAATTACTCTAGTGATCAATAAACTTGTTTAGCCCTCCAGTACTGACTGTGTTGTGGCAGCTCCATTGCTTTCCAGCTGGTGGAAATCTCAGCTGGCAATATCCTTCCTAGTTCAGTGGGTACTTTCTCTTTGTGAGTGTGTTGCCAAAATTGGTGCTAATATTTGAGTTTTCTCTGCTTAGTGTAGGACGGAAATGAGATTAAGAAAGATTTCACCGAGGGTATAATGTCATGTTAGGGATGGATTTCACTTTCCCAGTGAAAAAGTAGTCCAGCAATCAGAGATGAATCAAAATACACCAGCTTGACTAGAAGGTTCAAGGATTAATTTTGTAAGACATTAATTCCATGTTTTCATTATTTTTGTTCATGTTTATTTGGTGTTTTTTGTAGAAATTGTTCTTGATTGATGTGAAAAATCACAATACATTTTTTAGGATTTCCATCCAAAGCTTTTAAAGGAAGAAAGGAGGAAAGACATGAAGAAAGAAGAGAAATTATGGAAAAAGAACAGAAAGAGAGAAAGAAGGAAAGTGTTGTTTGTGAGTACATCTATGACATTTACTGTAATAACAATTGTTGTATATGATACGTGTTATAAAACCATGTTAAACATATGTTCTACTGTAAGTTTCATTTCTGAAGTCCTTTATCTTATCTGTCATTGGTCAGAAGGCCAGCAGTTTGGTTTTAAGTCATGTTCTGAAGTTTTCAGATTGAAACTGGAACACAAAACAAAAAATTTTTCAATTGCTTCTGGAGCTATTTAGTGTGTCTTTGCTTGTTTCCTTGAAAATACACAACCAAATGAAAACAAACAAAAATGTATTAGCATTGTTATTTTCCTTGTAATAATTTTTTTTTTTTTCATGTTTTTCTCCTTCTCTTAATCAGTCACATTCAGTCATTCCCCAAGACCTCTTAATCAAATCTCTGTGAAAACCTACACTAAGAATATTACTTAGAAATTAATCAAATATACCAGAAGGCAATGGAATATGCCCGAAAACTTTTACCTTTAATTTATTTTATATATGTACTATTTTTCTCTTTACCCTTCTGTTTCCCCTGTGATAAGGAATTATACATTGCTGCCACTCTATCTGCAAGCTCAGGAGAGCAGTAACAATAGACCAGCGACAGGCTGAAGGTTTGAGCTCACAATACTTAGTCGTGACCTTTATGTCCTGCAAAAGCAAAAGCTGTACCCTTCCAGTGAGACCCAATACTGTGATTGTGAATGTTGTTCTCCATGAGTACTCCCACAGTACAGAGAGAAGCAATAATTTGATACAGGTTAGGGTAGTGAATTATTTATTTTATTTTATTTTATTTAGCCCTTGAAATTTAGCTTAAGGTTTTAGGGAAACATTTTTGCCATGAGGGAGATACAAAAACATATAAGCAAGAAATAATCAAAGCCACTGCTTAAATAGCTTCTCCCATGCACACGACTCCTTGTAAAATATGTGGCATCTGTAGACACAGAGAAGCTACATTTTTAAAAGTGATCAGCACATGTTTTCAGATGTTTTTCTTTATTGTTTTGTTCCTAATAAGTAATAGCCATTCTTTCTTGAGCCTGCACAGGTCAGTAGGTAACATAGCTAAAACATGACAGAGTCTGAAGCCAAGGTCACAAAAGGGAACAGTATTTACACATGGAGACTTCAGAGTCTTTGTTTTCTTACTCCAACAGCTTGGCAGTCATGGGCTGGAAGCAGTCTTTGCAATAAACAGCAGGATGCTCTGGCTCACTCCTGTGGATTGATGTTCTTCCATCACAGTCTCTTAAATAACATGCCTATAACAAACTCAAATGCCTTCAGTCTTATAGTCAACAGTTCAGTGTTTGAGATACTATTGAAACCACTCTAATGCAAGCGCAAAATTATAATGGAAGATTAAAGACTTTTTAGCAAACTTTTTTGTTTGTGTGTATTGGATGTTCATGTCCAGATTTTGGTAGTGGGGATGCTGCACTGGTCTCTCTCAGAGGGTAGGAGCTGTCCCATGCCAGACACAGCTGGTTACAGCCAGCTCCAATAGACTCATTGTGGGACAGAGCTGAGCCCATCGACCAGGTTGGTGGTTTATCTAATGAGAACACATTTAAGAAAGGGTCAAAACAATAGAGAGCAGAGAGAAAAGGAAGTATTGGAAGAACAGTGAAAACACCAAGGTCAGTGAAGAAGGGGGAGGAGGTGCTCCAGGCACTGGAGCAGGGATGTTGTGGTTTTAAGGAGCCAGAGTTTTTTATTAGCTGGGGGGGGACTATGAGACAGGCTTCTTCAAGAAGCTGCTGGAAAGTTCTTAACTCCGAGTTAGCCCAGGTCAGCCAATAGCCTCTGTGATAACATATTTAAGAAGGAGAAGAAAAAAAACTAGGCAGAACATCATGGCCGCTTAAGAGAGAGGAGAGTGAGAAGTTTGATTAACACCAAGGTCAGAGGGAAGGAGAAAGAGAAGATGCCTTAAACACTGAAATAGGGCCCCAGCAACCTGTGAGGAACCATAGGAAGCGAAGATTCACCTGTGAACCTGTGAAAAGACTGGGAGATTCCATGCTGGAACAGATAAGTGCTGGAAAAGAGAGGCTGTGATCCTGTGGGAAGTTTGATGTCCGTGTCTGGAGCAGAGGGGCCTGATAGAGTCCTGTGGACCGTGGGAAGAAGAGACCCACGCTGGAGAGGACCGGTGGCCCAGGGAGACTCACGCTGAAGCAGCCAAGCAGCACCTGAATGACTGCACCTATGGTAAAGTGACTTACGTGACAACAATACCTGAAAAGCTGTTGTCAGTAACAAATCCACTAAGAAGCAGTTTGTAACAGATTGTTTTCATGGAGAAGAACCCATGAGGAAAGCTGGGATGGGACTCTCTCTCTCTCTCTTCAGAACAGCAGCAGAGAAAACATCTCACTGTAACCCCCCCACTCCTGCCTTCCCATGCTGCTGAGGGAAGGAGAAGGATCTTAAAAGGAGGGAGTGGGGGGGGGGGAAAGATGTCTATAACATCAATCGAACTTCTCACTCTTAAACTCTTAAGATCTGATTTTAGTAGTAGTAGTGAATACTTAATATTCTAAGTTAGAGCCTATTTTGCTTGTGTGAAGTAGTTAATAAACAGCTGCTTGTAAGCCTTATCACAAAAGTCAAGGGTTTTTTTTCCTTCTCTGAGAAATTTTGGATCTGTGTGTGGGCTCTTGGCATTTAGCCGGAGTCAAACCATAACAAGGGGTATACCTGCAGCCTGAAGGAGAGACCATGGTGAAACAAGTGTTTCCCTGCAGATTGTGGACAAGTCCATAGTTGACCAAGTATCCACCCTGCAGTCTGTGAAGGACCTCATGCAGAACTAGGTGCATATTACAGGAACTGCATCTGGAGGAAAGCCCACTTTGGAGCAGGTTTATCCTGAAGGACATAGGAAGGACTGACACTGGAACAGAAAAAAGTGTTGTCAAGACTTAAAGAATGCAGTTAATTGTCTCAAAACACTGTCAAAGAAGGAAATTCCCATAAGATGAGCTACCACAACAGAAACTTGTGATAAGAGCAGATGGCAACATCAGGAACCAGGACTGTTAAGGCAAATCTGGACAACCTACTCAAAGATTCTCACCATGGAAAACTGTGAGAAAGGAAAGTGTTAATTCCAGACCTAAGTAAAGGTAAAGATTTGAAGTCAGTACACTGTACAAGATTCCACTGTGCAAGCTGAGGGGAAGAAAACTGCTCACACCCACACCATCCCAGGTTATGGGAACATCTGAGATGCCCTGTGAATATTTGGGACTTGGACTGCCTAAAAGTGGCACTCCAGAAGTACAATTTTGGGACCCCCAACACCAAGAAGATCAGAAGAAGAACCAGTGGGACACTTTCGGAATGCATGTGGTGATGATATCTTTATTTATTTACTTAACCTGTCTCTCCTTTTTTCTCTCTCTCCCTATTTCTCTCTCTTTCACTCTACCTCATATTTACTGTTAAATGAAATCTGTAATATTGACTTTACATCTGGTCTCATTTGCACCTTAATTCAGGCAGAGGCATCTTTTAATAGTTGGATCATAACAAGTGTGAAGAAGAAGGAGCAGCAGAGAGGAAATGTTATGAACTGAATTTATCCAAATCCCCTCTGTGTTGCTTGGGCTGTGGGAAGGATACAGATGAGTTAGGTGTGAAGGAATGATGTGAAGCCTAAAAAAAATTGAGGGCAGTGATAAGGTGTTGTTTTAATTTGTCTTTATTTTTCACCATGCATATCTATTTTAATTGATAACTAATAAATTCCCCTAAATCAAGTCTGTTTTGAAGGGATGGTAGTTGGTTACTAATCTCCCTATCTTTATCTTGAAACCCATGATCTTTTTAATCTGATTTTCTCCCCTTGTTCTCTTGAGGAAAGGATGGCTGGATAGGCATTTGACAGCTGGTACAACTTGTAAGCAAGGTTTAAAGCAGTTCTGACAAATATGACTTCTATATATCATGGAAAGCTAAGTACTCATTGCAAAATTTTCAGCCTTCACACGAAATGTTCCACATTTGCAAAACTCCAGGGAAGAGTGGAAACACATTTTTACAAGAAATGACTAGTTGTATGTTGAACTTCAAAGTTATTAATTATTTGAAGATGGTCAAGAAGAAGCATCATGATCCTTTATTCTGATGGGGATTCAGATTTTTTATCTCAGCCTTATTATTCAGTGTCTCTAATTGTGACTTTGACTTCTTGGATTAGTGATTGGGTATCTTGAAGGTTTTTGTCCTTAGTTTTGTGATAAACTCTTTTATAAGTATGGTGTATGTCACATTACTGGAAGCCAAGAAACATACAATATCTTTGAAAGTGGCTTTTCATTGGAAAACTCACATCTCTACACCAGTAGTAACTAGTAGTACAAGTATCTAAACAATGAAAAGTCAATAATACAAATTGTTTTCACTGTCATTTGAGTTTATTCAACCCTTTCCAAAATGCCTTCTCTGTTTCTTACCACAAAGTAGGGAAATTCAGAGCTTTAATATTAGCCCTGAGCTTCTACCAATATGCTGTTTGCAAGTAATGGCTCCCATTTCCAGTCCCCAGCAATTTTTTCCTATGCTGTGAATCTGAAACCAGACAATGCAAAACAGTTGTTCACGTAGAGCTCCAAATGACTTTGTACATGAGAAGAACACTTGCTGTAGAACAACATTTTGGTTCTTATGATACATACCAATCATATATTTTCTAAATATTCTCAAAATCTCCATTTCTCCCACTTGATATCACCATTGTTGTAAATGGGGTTTTGCCATTGTCTTCAAATCTGGCTAAATATATATAGCGCAGTAGAAGTTTTTCAAATGTTCAAGTGAAGGAAAAAGTGTTGAGATACTATATCCTGTTTTTAATTAGCTATTCCAGTAAGAAAGATGTTGACACACTTGTGTATTTATATAATACATTTTTATGAGTGTGTGCAAATAAAAATGTCCAGATCAGTCAGGATTCTATTTACTAGATCTTTCAATATGAACTGTTCTGTTCTTTGTGGAATACACTGCTCCTATCAGTAGTTTTGGCAAAGATTAATTTCATATGTAGGTATTTTTTTCCTAAAATATTTTCTTTGTGGGGATATCTATCTAAATAGAAGGTATTTCAGTTTTATTTTCTGTTACTATAATTCTATTTGCATCTTAAATTTTCTAGTGTTGCAAAACGCACAGCAGCATATATTGATCAGGAATAGGGTTTCTGTTTGTATTTTGCTTACATTTGAATATATTCCTAAATCACTCAAGATGTCTCTTTCCTTGTCCCTAGCTGTCCCACTATGTTCATCACACATATATATTGCTATGAAAAATCATTGTGTTATCAAAAACAGTGTTCCCTTTTATTACAGTGGTCCTCTATAGCAAAATCTGTTTGAAATACTGGATTTAAAACCGACAAAAAAAGGAAAAAAAAAAAAGCTGTCTTATACTTACAGAAAATTGTGTAAGTGTCATGTATTACTTTAAGAAGTGATTGGACTAGCCTCAGTTTGGTCTTTTATCTCTGTAGCTGAAATATCTTTTAAATGAACTTTGATTTATAGAAGTTAACTTGATTTATGTTTTAGTAATACTGTAGTTAGCAGTACTGTTGAAACAAAAAGAAGAAAGCGAAAGAAGTTCAGCTATATCTCTTCTAAGTAATTTTCAAAAGATAAGATATAAGCATCTGTATAGTCTGTAAAGTGTACATTTTATTACTTAATTTGGTTCAAATAACTGAAAATTCTGATATTTCCCATGTGTTTGTCCCTCTGCAACAATTAAATACAGCAAATCTTTTAGTTAAGGAATATACTTCAGAGCCTGGCTTGCACAGTATTGGTATGAAAAAAATGAAAGCTAAAATCTAATTCAATAGGCAATCACATTTCTAAACCATACACCTCTACAAAGTCTTATCAAATTCTATTACAAGGCTATCAAATTTAATCAGCTACTCAGTTTTGAGCCAAAGTCTTGCACTCCCTACATCTTAAATCTATCATATTAATACAAAACAGGCAGTAGCTGTTTCCATTTTTGAAATCTTATTTTGATCACATAAATAAGTAAAGCAAAAGATTGCCTTAAGACAGGTTGCTTTTCTTTCTTGTTGTTAAAGCAACCTTTTCCCTCCAATCTTCCTCTTCTTTACAGCTCTGTTATTATAATACATTGAGGCTACATGAACATGTGGAAAGGTGCACATGGCTTAGTGCTTCAATGGAAGAATATAGACCTTTTAGGAGGAAAGGCTGGGAAGATGAGAAGCAGGAGTTGCCCTTGGTATGGAACAGCTGGAATCCTTGAAGATCTGCCCCTGTTATTCATCCAGGAATCACTCAACAGCTTATGGACAGAGACTAGTGGGCAAACCAACATGGATGCTATTGTAGTCAGTATCCCTTATAGTCCTCCTGGTCAGTAGATACAGCCTCACATTCACAGTCCCCGTTTCTTATGAGGGACTTCAACCACATTTGCTAGGGGGACAATGCAGCAGAACTCAGGTAATTTGGAGGATTTTTATGAAAAATGGAGTTGAAGATAAATTCAGAGTCCAGGTAACTGAAGAACCAGCAAAAAAAATATCTCAGCTGGATCTGGTATTTATGAAAAGGAAAGAACTATTTAAGGATGTGAAAGTCAGAGTAGCCTTGGCTACAGTAACCAGGAGATGGTGTTCAGGATCCTAAGAGGTGACAGCTTGAATTCATTCCTTAGGCATGTGATGGAAAAAAATCTACCTGGGGATCTAATTCCACACACATGAAGGACAAGAAACTGGTCAAGAGTAGTCAGCATGGATTTATGAAGGAGAAATCATACTTTAACATCTCAGTTAGATGACTGGTTTGATAGACAAGGGGAGAACAGTTCATGCTATTTATCTCAACTTAGCAAAGCTTTTGTCATGGTTTCTAATAAACTCCTTGTAGAGAAGCTAACAAAAACAAGGAGACAGTGAAATGAATTGAAAACTCACTGAACAAACAGGTTCAGAGTTACAATCAGTAACTTCCATACAGAGCAGCAATCTGCTTGATAGGTTTCAAAACCAGACAGAGATGAAATACATAAATTCCAGCAAGTGGAAATGCAAAGTTTTGTACGTGAGGAGAAGTAATCACAGACACCAGTACACACTGAATAGATTAACAATCATTTGTTAACAGCCATCTTTGGGACAGTCTCCTCTAGATGAAAATAGTAAAGTATTCACCACTAATGCAAGTTTCTTAACTGCCTCACTCAATTGTTCTCCTTGGCTCTAAAGTAGCAAAGGTCTTTCAGGCGTTATGTGCACTCGTGCAACGTTAGTCCTATAAAAATACAGAAAAGATGTTGCCATGTCCAAAGTTATTCATGACAAAAATAGATACAAGGATGACAGCTTATCCCAACATCACTGAAAACTACATAAGATTTGAAACTGACTTCATTCCATTTAGATCAGTGTTTACTCACCAATGTCTAATTGCAACATGTATTTTGAACACACCAGAAGTTAAATTTGACTTGATAACAGTTTTCCACGTACTTAGTCAAAAGGAGAAGGAACCAGCTGCAAAGTTCCTGGAGGCAAAGGAACTTAAGGAATCCCTTTCTTCCTCCTTTCCCTGTCTTATAAGACTGCTACTTATACATCTTTCCTACATGCTGTATTAGCAAAAAGTTGTAGAAAACTAGGGACAGTGAGAGATGACAACAAAGTGTAGTAAGATTGGAGGAGGCAGTAGAGCTGAGCTCAGAAGTGTAAGCAAGCGCTTTTGGAAGCACTTATTCTAATAGCTGATTTGATTGAATTTGATCAAATTACATGCAATTTGCCTGGTGTATTCCTGTAAAGTGTGCAATCTTTAGCTAATTATTCAAAGAAGTCCATACTAAAACAGTCAAGCTACCAAAAGGAGAAAGTTTGGGCTGGAAAAGACAAACACTTTCAACAGCTGTGCAGGACAGGCAGACATTTTCATTTCAAAAATTTTAAATGATGGGCTACTCAAGGATGCAGAGAGGGTACAAACAAGCTAAAAAGAAAAAGAGGAGGAAGGAATGAAGGAAGGAAGAAAAAAATCAGTGTACTGGAATAATGAAATTGGAAAGTATGTATTGTTAGGCACTGAAGCTTAGGAAACCCAGCAAATAAACTTATAAAACAGTTGTGCCCAATCTATAGCATTTCTGCTGCTATCCAGAGTAAATTCAAAATTACATGTGGTCACATACAAAGAGATTCCCACCCACACTTCAAAAATATGTAAATCTGAAGGTGATGTCTCATATGCAATAATATGTGGTCTGGAGGCAGAGAAGATGAAATTGAAACTCTTTGTAGTCTCAAAATGAATCTTAAATCAAACCTTAATACTGTGTGAGTCAACCACAAAGAGCATTTACTCTTATATCTGTCAGTTCCTTTGGTCCTATTTTTCATCCAAGCAAAACTATTCCCACAGTACATGTTTTAAAACAAGTATCCACTTTTTTTTTCTTAGAAAGAATGCTTAATGACTGTTTGGATATCCATGCTCCTTTAAAGTTATATGGTACTAGTCACCACAGCTCTAGGGAACAAACAATTATTAGCTGATAACAACTCTTGGGTCAGTAATGGTTAGGGAAAAGGAATTTTCATACCCAAGCAAGCTGTGACAATCTATTGTGGTTTTAAGTAGCCAGAGTTTTTTATTAGCTGGGGGGGGCTAGTAGAGAGACTTCTTTAAGAAGCTGCTAGAGTTTTTCTCTGCTCTAAGCTAGCCAAGGTCAGGCAACAACGCCTCTGTGATAACATATTTAAGAAGGAGTAGAGAAAAAAAAAGCTGCGCAGAACATCATGGCTGCTTAAGAGACAGGAGGGTGAGGAGTTTGATTAACACCAAGGTCAGAGAAAGGAGAAAGAGAAGATGCCTTAAACACTGGAATAGGGCCCCAGGAAAACTGTGGGGGATCATAGGATTCGCAGCACACCCATGGAAAGATTGGAAGATTTCTACGCGGAGCTGAAGTGCTGGAGGAGAGAGGCTGTGATCCTGTGGGACATTTGCTGGAGCAGAGTCCTGATAGAGTCCTGTGGATCGTGGGAAGAAGAGACCCACGCTGAGTAGCATTTCTTGGGAGGACTGGTGGCCTGGAAGAACCCACATTGAAGCAGCTGAGCAGCTGGCACGTGAATGACTGCACCTATGGTAAAGTGACTTACGTGACAACAGTACCTGAAAAAACTGTTGTTAGTAACAAAATACACTAAGAAGCAGTTTGCAACAGACTGTTTCCGTGGAGAAGACCCCACGAGGAAAGCTGGGGTGGGACTCTCTCTTCTGAGCAGCAGCAAAGAAAACCTCTGACTGTAACCCCCCCCCCACACACACACCTGCCTTCCCGAGCTGTTGGGGGAAGGTGAAGGATCTTAAAAGGGAGGGGGGGAGGGAGAAAGGTGTCTGTAACAACTATCAAACTGCTCACCCTTAAACTCTTAAGCTCTGATTTTAGTAGTAGTAATAGTTATAGTAATAGTAAATTCTTAACATTCTAAGTTAGAGCCTGTTTTGCTTGTGTGAAGTAGTTAATAAACAGTTGCTTGTAATCCTTATCACAAAAGTCGAGGGGGTTTTTTTCCCTCTCTGAGAAATTTTAGATCTATGTGTGGGCTCTCGACTTTTAGCCAGAGTCAAACCATGACACAATCACATATTTATGCTACTACTATTTGATGTAGTATTAATTTGTCTTGATTAATTTGTCTTGATTTGTCTTATTTCTGCTTTCATGAGATATTTCTTAGAGATATATGTGACTGATCCTCGTGTAACAAGATAATCATTTTAAGGAACTTAGGAGGACATCCTACTCGTTCTAAGATCTGCCACAAACCTTTTCTGCTCACAGCCTTGGTGAGATCAACAAAAGTTACATAAAGTCTTTTATTTTGTTCCCTACACTTCTCTTGCAGTTGTCTCAGAACAAATACCATATCTGTTGTACTCCTGTTGGCTCTAAACCCACACTGACTTTCAGGTAAGAGCTCTTCTGAGATAGCTGGAACTAATCTGTTCAAGAGAATTCTTGCACAGATTATTCAGATGCACTTTCTGAGCCCTT
>WEIV01027804.1:15834-26763 GCA_013390005.1 Calyptomena viridis | reverse complement strand
TTGTGATCATGTGTCCTGGGGAAAAGCCAGCAGCGTGTCCTGGTGGCCAACNACCCAAATATTCATACACGTGCTAAGAACATGAGGCCTCTTCTGGGGTCACATCTCACTTATGCTTTTTCATCAGTTTAGTGTTGAGACAGGTAGATTTAACAAGTGACATAGATCCAGCCTAAATGTGCCCAGGCTCAGCAGTGCTGGAGGTGAGGCCACAGCAGTGCTGAGAGCCCTGGGTCAGTCCCAGCCCTGCTGTGCCTGGTGCCCCTGGGACATGGCTGGGCCTTTCTGTGATTCTGGGAAGTGATTTTAGTGCACTGAGGAACTTCCAGGGAGCTGGAGGTCTCGTGGACTCCACCACTTCCTTGTGTCCAGGGATAATATCCAACAACACCAAGTGGGTGTCCCTGCCCATGGCAGGGGTGGGAGAAGTTGGGCTTGGGGTTCCATCCCAAACCCTACTGGGATTCTGGGATTTTGTGATCATGTGTCCTGGGGAACAGCCAGCAGTGTGTCCTGGTGGCCAATGGGATCCTTTGGGTCGGGCTCTGCTCCCAGGGAACAAGGGATGGGAGGAGAGGGAACGGCCTCAGGCTGGGCCAGGGGAGGCTCAGGTTGGACAGGAGCAGGAATTTCCTCCTGGAAAGGGAGGTGAGGCCTTGGCAGGGGCTGCCCAGGGAGGTTGCAGTGCCCATCCCTGCAGTGCCCAAGGAAGGACTGGCCGTGTCCCTCAGGGACAAGGTGGGGATGGGGCACAGATTGGACTCTTTGACCTTGGAGGGCTTTTCCAACCTCAGGAATCCTGGAATGATCCTTTGATTAATAAAATTGTTCCAGTGACTGCCCCAAAACCCCAACTTGTGTCCTTAGGAACAAACCCAGTGGAGTTCCTACAAATGAAGAGCACAGGGAGCACAGGACACTTTGGTGGCAAAGGTTCTTATTTCCCAAATCCTGTTAGAAATAAAACCTGTCCCTTGCTAATGAGATAAAAGAACCATTTTAAACTCTTGAAATTTCTTCTCAGGTTTTACATCAAAAGGCTCCTCCAAACATGTGCAGATGCCCTTAAAGAATGTTCAGTGTGTAGGTTTTTGGGTTTTATGAGAGATGGCATTAACTGATAGAAAAAACTCTGAGCTAAGGATAAGAGGGAATAAATGCTGATGTTGTTTTCAATAAAAATCCTTTCAATTCATAGGGCATCACATTCCATTTCCATGGATGCTTGTACAAAGCCTGATACAAGTGGATTTCCTACTCTGCAGTGATTTGCAAGTGCTGCTGTAATAAAAAGAGAATAAAAGGGCTGTATTTTAATATAAATAGAAAATGATCACCTTTCTGCTCCCTTTTTGCTTGATTTGAATGCACACTTTGATTTAAAACGCTGCACAAATGGTTCCTAACATTTTAATTATTCAAAACCCAATTCCATAAATATATTATAACTGCTACAATAGTTTTCCTAAACATGTGGAGTATGTTGTTAGGATGGAGCAAATTGGAAGAATTTTTCTAATCTAATTCTTCAAACCCAAAGCAATGGTGATCTCTTAAATATATTTTTGTCTTTCTCATTTTTTTTTTAAAGTGGATGCAACAGTGGATCAGAGAGGTTTTATTCAGCCCCATTTTTCAGGAATATCTTGTTCTGGGAGATTGCAGGCTATAAAATTGTCTTATTTACTCTCTGTCATTCATGAGGAGCTGAGTTTCTACTCATAATTCTCTGCTGTTTCCTTTCACACCTCGGGGATGTTGATAAGGTGAGACAAATAGTTCAGCAATTCCAACTGCAAGACCCAGTCCCTGGAAGGATTTAACTTCCAGAAATAAACCCAAAGCTGCTGCTTTGGGCAGCATTTACAACTCATTTCCTTCCAGGTGAGAGCTGGAATCCATCACCTTTAGGATATTTTATTATCAGGAGCTGGAATAGGGGAACAGAGAGATGTAATCCAGAATAATTGGATTTTTGCATTTTTCCAGGCTTTTTATTTTTCATGGGGAAGTGTCTCCAAAGGGGGTGAAGGTTGGGCTGGAGAAGCATCAGCCTTGGTGTGGAGAGGAGTCTCCACACACAATTCCAACCTCTCCTGCTGCAATGAGAGTTTGGAAATACAGAGAAAGACACAGAATCCTGGAATGGTTTGGGTTGGAAGGAAATTAAAGCCCATCCAGTGCCACCCCTGCCATGGGCAGGGACACCTCCCACTATCCCAGGGATCCAACCTGCCCTTGGACACTTCCAGGGATCCAGGGGCAGCCACAGCTTCTCTGGGAAATCCATTCCAGGGCCTCCCCACCCTCCCAGCCAGGAATTCCTTCCCAAGATCCCATTCAACCCTCTGGCAGTGGGAAGCCATTCCCTGTGTCCTGTCCCTCCAGGCTTTTGTAAATTATCTCCATGTCTTGTAAGTTCAGGTCCTGGGAGCATCTTCCTACTTTGTGAATCCTGCCCATTTCATCCATCATTCAGGGCAGAAGACCCTCTGTTTTCCCAGGAGAAAATCCATCAGCCTATTTTTGAGTTCATTTTTCATGGCTGTACCTTTGTCACCTATTTTTTCTTACCTACCTCTCCCAAGGCTCCAGTGACACATTCCTGAGCTGTCAGGGTGTCAGAGTAGTGTCACATATTGGAAATCTCAATATAAATTAAACGATATATAATTTATTTCTATATATACATATCATTTATACATATAATTTTTATATATTGCCTTTATATATATATAATTTTCATATATGTTATATAGATATGGGAGACCTGGCCTGACATTCTGGAACTTGGAAAGGTCCATTCTTGGAAATATTTATTCAGATTGACTTTGTAGATAAGCTGAAGTGGTGCTGCTACTTCTGTTGCCTTTGTGCCACCAGCCAAAATCCCACTGGGATCTATTTTTCCATTTTAGAGATGAATCCCTGAAAAGTCAGGTGTGTTTTGCCAACATTTTTTCACTTGTCATACAGCAGTTTCCCCTGGACCATAATCCTCCATTTTACCTACATGAGTCTCATAAAATCAGGGTCCAAAGCCTTGAAAAATCAAAATATAAGATGATCCTACTTGTTCCCATCCATTGAGATCATTCCAGTGTCATGGAAAGGAATTAGATCAGCCTGACATGATGTGACATGTTGGACCTTCCCTCTTTCCTTGGCAGCTCAGGGAGACTCTCTCTGGAAGGACTTTTGGAGACGGGTATGGATTGGTCTCTTCTCCCAGGAAACAAATGCCAGGACCAAACTTCTCTTCTGCCTTTGGCCAGAGCTTTTAAACTTCTTTTTCTTCTGATTATTCTTTATATTCTTTTGCTTTGCTCTTTTACATTTGTTTTATGAGTATGAGCTTATGGTTGGTGCTGGGCCCGAGAAATGATTTTGCATTTCTTGGGTGTTTTGTTGCTCAGGGGGGGATTTGAACTCCACACAAAGCCAAAAATTCCTTTATTTGTGGGACATTCTGGTCATGGATGTGCTGGATGGAGAAAGTTGTGGTGCTTCAGGAAGCACCACGAGATAACAAGAATTATCCACTTATTTTCTATTTGCCACCTGTTTATTTGTTCAAAATCTAATACAGGGAAGGTGGAATGATCAGGAAAGGCTACAAATTCCAAACACGGCCACCTGGACTTAGGAGATGGAAAAAGGAAGAGGAAATTCATATAAAGAGAGAGGAAAAAGCACATTTCTTCTGGTTGGGCTTTTTGGTTGCCCTTTTAAGATCTCTGCTGAAATCGTCATCTGGCTGAATGAACTGGATGGGTTCATCCTTTTGAATTTAAAATTAAATATAAAGTACGTAAAAAAAATTATTTTTTAATAAAAATCCCCTTCATTCCTGTTTTATTTATGAGCTCTGCAATTCCTGCTGATCCACGGGCCTCAGTCACATTTAGTCTCTTCAGCAATATCTCAAATCAGCAGCTTGGCACAAAACAGTTCTGCTGAGTCCCACTGAAATTGCCTAAAAATCATCTTTTCCTGTCAGGGATTTCCTCAGGGAATGAGAAGCAGCCAAGGGAAGATGCTGGAATACCCCAAGCACACAATCCTCACCTGTCCATAAGACCTTTGAAAGTGTTAACCTTTAGCTGCCTGATCCATTTATTGACTATTTCTCCCTGGATTTGCTGGATGGAAGACGGAAAGCTCTGGACACTCCCCCTGCTGCTTTGTGGAGAGGAAGAGATGGATTCCCTGCTCCCAACCTCTCCATCCATTAAAATCTCCTCTCCAGCTCTCCCAAGCACCTGGAGATAAACCTATTTCAGGTGCGGAAATGGGACTCAGAAATCCTGTCCCTGCATCCCTGGAAGTGTCCAAATCCCAGTTGGATGGGAGTTGGAGAAGCCTGGGATAGTGGGAGGTGTCTGAGGTTGGAACTGGATGTCCTTTAATGCTCCTTCCAGCCCAGGCCATTGTTTGATTTGATAACTCAATGCCTTTGGCAGGGCTAAGATTCCAAGGATTGCTCCAAGCTTTAAAAGGGAATGTTGGATTATCCATGTCCTCTGGTTCCCATTTTGTCCAACACTCCCCAAGTGTGAGAGTGGAGCCCACAGGCCATAAACCACTTGTGAGGCCCAGTGTCCCTGTCCCTGTGCCAGGGCAGGACTTAATGCACTTCCAAAGCCCTGGAGCTCCCGGAGTGTCTCCTGGTGACACTTTTCCATGCTTTCCAACACCTCCTGGGAAGGTTTCATAGCCTGGTGTCAGCCCTGACAAATATGCTGCCTGAGTGGAGCACTCAAAGCATAAATGAGAAATGATTACTCCAAGAGCACCTTGATGAATTTGGAGAAAATCACAGCTCCCTTTCTGTCCAGGGAAAAAAATTAATGGAAAGGTTGCTGGAATGATAATAGTCTGGGAAAGCAGATGTTGTGAGGAACTTATAATGTTCCTGCTTTGTTGGAAGTGATTATTTTTCATTTAGCAGCTCTGAACAGCCAAGTAACTGGAATTTTTGTTCATTCCATCCCTCAGCACCAAATTACAGCACAAAGAGTGAAGTTGTCCTAAGGGCAAAAAGAAAATAGAGCAATATATTAAACTCCAGTTGTAAGTAATCGTGTATTTTCCTAAATAGTGGCTTTTAAAATTGCATTTCCTCAAATCCTTGAATTATGCAGGATATTTGGAACATGAAAGCACTCACAACTTACACACTCCGAACAAATATCTGCTCTTTTATTGACAAGCAATCTTTCCATCAATGGGACAAAATAGACAATTCCAAACATTTTAGAGCAGAGTTGACAGGTCTGGGTTGGGATGAAGTAGGAATAGGTTGTTACTCATTAAGAGTCATCAGTTTGCACAGAATGTTATTAATTATTTTTTATGGATTTGTGGCATCACAGTTCTTAGGAGTTTGAAGTTTTTATTATCTATTTTCTTGGGAACAGAGGAATTTTCCCATCTCTCTCGAATTATCTTTCACATGATAAATTTGGAGGTTTTAATCTCAGAATCCCGGGATGGGAGAGGCTGGAAGGAACCCCAGTGGCTGCTGTGCTCCAGCAGGAGCATCCCAGAGCCCAGGGCCCAGCAGTGTGTGCAGAGGGCTCTGCAATGTGCCCAGGGCCAGAGTCCCCCCTGTGTGGCCAATGTGCTCAGTGCTGGGGCACTGCCCAGCCCACAAGTTCTCCCTCCTGGGCAGGTGGCACTTGCTGGGCCTCAGTTGCTGCCCGTCCCTCTGGTGCCATTGCTGGGCCCCCCCGAGCAGAGCCTGGGCCCTGCTCTGCCCCCTCCCTGCCCCCCCTGCCCCCCAGGGATGGGGGCCCCTCTCAGGGGCTGCTCTGGAGCTCCACACCCACAGCCCTCGGGATGCTCCAGGCCCTTTGTCCCTCCCCTGAACCCATCCCAGGAGCTCCTTCTTGTCCTGAGGAGCTTTGCCTTTCCCACCCCCTTTTCCTGTTGTATCCAATTCCACACAAGAGTTGATGCTCAGGGACGTTGCTGTCAGTTGTGTTCCCAGACAAAGCAAAGGGATGGGGTTTTTTCCTGATGTCCCTCAGCTTCAGGAGGACAAATATTCCTTTTTTTGGTGCTTCTGTGGGCAGAAATAAATTAAAAAATGAAGCAAGTGACTGCACTTTATTCCAGAGGTGTCTGGAATAAAGACACAGAGGGAGGAACAAGGTCAGGCACCAGGAGATGCTCCATGGCAGAGCAGGGACAATTCCAAAGGGAATGTGGCTCAAGGATAGTGGAGAAGTTGGGAATGAGATGGAAGGAGCAACAGCAGAAAAGAATGAGAAGGAAGGAGTGAAGCAGACAAAATCTTACATTTTTCCATAATTTTCAAGGAAAAACTTCCCACATTTTTGCAGTCACATCTCTGAGTAAATTTTGCATTAATAGTCAAAAATACCCAGTTGATTGGATATGATGAGTATTTATGACCCATGTATTATTTTTCTCTTGGGTTTGAATGAGTAATCTCTGTATTAGGAGT
This sequence comes from Calyptomena viridis, assembly GCA_013390005.1. Classification (NCBI taxonomy): domain Eukaryota; kingdom Metazoa; phylum Chordata; class Aves; order Passeriformes; family Eurylaimidae; genus Calyptomena; species Calyptomena viridis. The sequence continues at coordinate 20,291 of WEIV01027804.1, read as the reverse complement.
GTTCCCCTGTCATTAACAGGAACAGACTGGTATCACCTCACTGCTGTATCAAATTAACATGGAATACACTGAATTAAATTAATCAAAGGTCCAAATATGGCCACATACAGAAAAAAAATTAAACCTCAATAACATAGCAATCCATCTAAACTGTGATTTCCTCACCTGAAAAGGTCTATGCTTTCACTACAGTGACCATTTCAATCTGCTTTCAGCCTGGGGAAACCACAGCCACCTGCAGAGGGGAAGTTTTCCATGTTCCAGGAGAAATCTCATCTACTTCCTTAAATTCCCACCTCCATTAAAGGCATTGTAAGAAAAAAAATACAACCATTTTTCCCTTCTGCAGAGCATGATAAATTCCACTTTAATATAACAAAGCCATATCTTAGGTATCAATTCCCATTCCCTGTTCTGGATGATCCATCATTTTCAGGAGAGGCCAATCTTGCTCAAAGAAAGGAAAAAATTCCTGTTCTTTCCCCTGCCAAAGCTTTCAGCTCCATTACAGTGGCATTTTAATAGATGGATGCCTGCAGGGTATGAGGCATATTCATCCTTTAAATGTTAAAATACACAACCCAAATTATATAGTACTCAACAACCCCTCCACCACCTCCTGAGAATTTAAATGCAGAGAATTATGCAAAAAATAAAATAAAATCACAACTAACATCACTGAGACTCATAAGCAACACTCAGATTCTTGGTTAAATTATATTTTAATACCATTTACTCTTGATACAAGAGGAATCAACTTTTTCCTAAGATTGAGTCTTCCAAAACCTGCTCAGGGGTAGAGAATTCCTTTGGTCAACTTGACTGGGAACTATGAGCCCTTTGTTGGAATTTCAGGTATATTTGGCTGGAGAAATCATTCCCAGTCACATAAAAATGCTTGTGACCACCCTCATTCCATTGGAAAAGCTGCTGGAGTTCCCTCTGGATGGGGCTGTAAGAATCCAAATGAAGTTCTAAAGAAAAATTGAATTATTCTATGAAAATGGAGCAATGATGCCCCATGGAAATATTTACTATAGGCTTTAATAATGGAGTTATTCTTGTTAATTAATCATGGAAAGAAAAGAAAGGGGGGAAGAAAGATGCTGAGCATGTGGTACAAAGTCATTTCCATCAAGATGAATTTACCAAGTAAATGATGAATTTATTAAGTCAAATCTAAGTAAAAAGATGAATTTACTAATTAAAACCTCCCATGGAAATGAGTGTCCAGCACTGGGAAAAGGAAAAAAAAAAGGAAAAGCAGAACCCACAGAAAATAGGGAGGAATCAAGAGAAAAAGAATCACAGCTGGAAAAGGCAGAAGACAAAGCAGCACCAAAACAGTCAAATAATGAGAGAGAGAGAAAAATGTCATTTTGTGGGCGAGAAGAACCAACAAATAAAGAAAGAGCCTTTAATGTTTTCTCAGTCTTGAGGGAAAAATAATATTTGAATGCTAATTATGTTCTCCTGGGAATTAATGTGGGTAATGACAACACCCCCCAGAACCAGGGGAACTTTATTTATCTGAGTTATAAATATTCAGCTCATCCAGACCTGGCAAAATCCATCAGAGCACTTAGGGAAGGACTAAACCCAGGGATTGTGAAACCCTTGGAAAACTCAGAAGGGGCTGGGAAGGTCCCCAAGGTGCAGGACCTGGTAAAAAGGAGGAAAGACAAGGAGGCAGAAGTATGGATTTATCTCCATCACCTCCGTGGAAAAGGACACTGGAATGTTGTTTCCAATCTATTTTTAAGCACCAGGAGAAGAGTGAGACAATCAAACACCCAAAGGCACCAATGTCAAACCACGGGATTTCCTGCTATCAAAAGAGTCATTGGAGAGGGGGAAAAAACCCCTATTTTTGCCCTGGCAGCTCTTTTTCCATAGTTGTTCCTGTCCTTCCCAGGACTGGAATATGATCAGGGAGAAACCAGGAGGTTATTGATGGGCCATGACTGAGATACTCTGACTTTAGTTCTCATATTTAGGGCATTTTTCTCTGTTTTAGGGCATGGGAAAGGTGCCTTGCAAAGGCTGCTCTGGGTTTAATACTCTTCAATATTTTCCTTGGAATGCAGGTGGTGGAAAGGATCTGGGACAGAACATGTGGCAATGAAACCATTGTTAGTGAGGAATTATTTTAGGGAAGGAATATTTTGAATATTTTGAATATTTTGAAATTTTGACTATTTTGGCTATTTTGACTATTTTGAAATTTTGAATATTTTGGCTATTTTGACTATTTTGAATATTTTGAAAGGATTATTTTGATGTTTGACACAAACAGCCTCAGAGTCACTCAGAAGCTTCTGATCTTGTTTTAGATCAGGGAGATGGAAAAGTGGCCTCCTGAGGTCCATGGAAATGTATTTTTAATCCCTCTGCAAATCTGATCATTTATTTAAATGCTCAGGAAACTCTGCCTTGCCATTACATTGATGGGAATCAATGCAATGCCTTTGGGAAGGTATTTTTAGAAATTGGTTGGTATTTTTAGGAAAGAGGAAATGAAGGTGACAGTTTCATTCCCAAAACATTAACTCTGGGAAGTGGGAACAGGGTTATGAGTCCAGAGCCACCAGGTTGGGTGATTACACTGATAAATGAGGTAAGAAATGCACAATTCAATGGATAAATAATGATATTTATAATGGATAAGTAAAGAAATCAACTAAAATAAATAGGAGGGAAATGGGTCAGGGTAAGACACAGGAATAATTAAAATTAACTGGTTCTACAGAGGAATAATCAGCATTGTTCAAAGGTTCTGAAATAAAAATATCAACTCAAATTTTCTATTTTTGTGCCACTTGTAGTCAAATGGGAAGAGTTTCTGAGCTGTCAGTGACTGGGGCTGTTCCCTGGGTTTAATAGAGAAGATGGAAAGGATATGGAGAAACCATAAAATCACACAATTCCAGCAGGTTTGGGGTTGGAAAGGACCTTAAAAATCCCTAAATTCCACCCATTCCATGGGCAGGGACACCTCCCAAATCCCAGGGATCATTCCTTGGACATTCCAGGGATCCAGGGGCAGCCACAGCTTCTCTGGGAATTCCATCCCAGGGCCTCCCCACCCTCCCAGCCAGGAATTCCTTCCCAAAATCCCTTCCCCAGCTCCACTTTCCTTCTTTAAACACTTCTTTATTAATTAGTTTGAACTATCAAGTATTTAAGGATCCTGAGATGAGACGTGAAATCCGGTCGTGGATTTTGAGATTGGCTGGAATTTTGGAAACATGAGATGGTTTTAATTCTGTTTAAAACGTCCTTTCTTTGCTCTTGGATGAATTCCCTGCCCACATAAGAGAATTCCAGCATTTTTAAACCCCTCAGCCTGGTTGAGGCACCAACCCTTCCCAAAATTGTGGTGCCACATGAAGCTCCACTCTGTGCTGAGGCATCTATGGAATTACAATAATAATTATCAATATCCCGATTGAAAGCATTGCTGTTAATTAAATTATTATTAAATTAAATATACCAAACATTACAAATATTACTATTTATGTTATTAATATTATAAATATTAATTATTATTAAATTAAAATAAATTCTGAAGCAAAAATATTTAAGCTCAGGATGTTGAACTCCATTGTCAGCTGGGACTTGCTTCTCCATTTATTTATTTTATTTGGCTTAAACATGAACTATTTTGTGTCAATGGAGTCATTTACAGGGGGCAAACAGAATTTCTGGCCTCTTATAAATTAGTGTTATGGAATATTAGCTCTTTCTTTCCCTCTCAACCAGCAATCCCCAGGATTTATGACATTTAGTGGCACTTGATGGCATAACACACTTATTTATGTTGAAATCTCTGCCACTGCACAATAAAAAGTGTCTTGTTTAATGGGACCAGGAGATTCAGAAGAAAAATGGAAAAAGCTGCACTTTATTTCCATCCTGGCGCTCACATTCATTAAAGCAATTAAATTAAATTAAATCGAAATTAACTTCAGCACATGCTTAAAACAGTGGTTTTCCCTACAGCCTTTTGTTGTTACAATTCTTTTGGCAACACTGGCTGATCACTTCAGAAATTGTGATTAATGCCACTTAAGAAATGAGTTTGATTGCCCTGAATGCTCCAACCAATTATTTATAAAAATATTGGAAGCTTAAATCCTGGTTCACATGGAAGATCCCAGTCCCACCCCCCTTTGCTGCCACAACAAATAATAATTTTAAATTATTGAAATTATTTAAATTATTAATTTAATAATTAATAATAAAAAATAATCTCAGTTTTCCTCATCACACCTAAATGTGCCATAAATTCAGCTGAAATTCAGGTTGGAGATGAGGAAAATCCCTTCACTGACAGGGTAATTAAACATTGGAATGTGTGTCCTGGGAAAGGCTGGAATCACCATTTCTGGAGGTGCCAAAAAATGAGGATGTGGCTCTGGAAAAATATGATTTAGGGGATGTGGGGGGATCCAACT
>WEIV01027803.1:0-47899 GCA_013390005.1 Calyptomena viridis | reverse complement strand
GTCAGATTTAATGCTGGAATATGATCAGCTTGTAACATTTGAGCACTGCCTCCTGATCTTCTCCCTTGTGTGATGTGGTTGATTTTGGGGGTTACTGTAGTAATTACTGTAGAAATTACTGTAATAATTTCGAGCAGCAATGAATCCTTGAGTGCAGTGAGCCCTTGATTTCTTTGTTTTCTTGATTTCTTTTGTGCAACTTTTAACTGATACTTCTTATTACAGGGAATTCTGGGGACCGCAGGCTCACCTGGCTCTGTTGGAAAATTAGGTGCAAGAGCAGCTAAGGTAAAGATTTTTAAGATATCTAATTGCAGCAATCTAACAGTATAATTCATTCAAGAATCTGACCAAATAAGCATGGATTAACACTTTGTTAGTTCTATGGAACACGTATAAAATGTTGGTTTATAGATATTTTTAGATTGCATGGGGAGACAGGTGATGTTTTCAAGGCAATCTTAGGGGTGTCAGAGCTATACTAAGAAGCTTTCAGTGTTGTGACCACTATTGTAATTGCTGTTGTGGTAGTGGTTCTCAGTGGCACATCGCTTCTCACAAAATGCAGCAGGCGTNTGCAGCAGGCGTAAGGCAGTGCTGACCAATGAGCTTGTTTTGTGATTCCTAAAGTCTGTTCAATCCATTGAAAATATGTGCCAGTGAACCATAGAATATCCCAGGTTGGAAGGGACCCATGAGGATCATCAAATCCAACTCCCTGCTCCTTGCAGGAGTCTACAACTAAACCATGTGACCTAATGCATCATCCAGACGCTTCTTGATCTCTGACTTGCTTGGTGCCATGACCACTTCCTTGATAAGCCCGTTCCAGTGACTGACCACTCTCTTAGTGAAGAACTTTTTCCTAATGTCGATCTGACCTTCCCATTTCAAAGAAGCATAGTTGCTTATTTTAACCTTGTTTTTCCAAAAATTCCCAACCAGTCCAAGGAACCTTGACTGTTAAGATGTCTGTTATAGAGGAACGCATGTGTTGAGAAGAACTGAATCAATATGAAGTTAAACAGAGAGCTTTATATTAATAAGTGGTCTACATTAGGGTTCAGTTACTTATAATAAATGTTATTCTTGACTTTCCTTTCTTTTATATATGTTGATATGGGAGACTCACTTTATTTAATAAAAATAACTCATTTTAGGTGTTGTTACGTCTTTGAATCTAAATCTTTTGAATAATACTATTTAGCTAAGCCTTTCAGTCTCTTCAAAGGGTTCTTAGATTCAGTGACAGAGAGGTATCAGAAGGTCAAAGTGCTACTATGAAAAGAGGCACTGTGTGAAAACATAGAGTAAAACAGTGACAAAAATTGGGATGATACATAGAAATGTCCATCATACATTCAATTTTTTCAGGCTGGTTTTGTGCCATTTAATATTGAAGTCCTTATTTGAAGAATGATTGATTAGAAAGTGAAAACAAAAAAGGAACTGAAGTAAAGAAACCTTGCAAGTGGACTAAGAGCACAGTACAGACAGCTTGCCTGAGAAGTATAGTCTGCTATCTACAGCTGCTTCAGGCTGGTTGAATTCCAGGATATATCCTGCTACCATTAATATAAATTTTTTCCAAACTCCATTTTTTTCACGGGTAATATTGTATCATGATGAGAGTTTTATGAAACAAAGGCCTTTGGGGTTTAGCTGCATGAATGCTCAGCATGTTTTTAGTTGCCAAGTCCTTTCCAGTTCCACCACAAGGAACATTCCACGAGATATGATCTGTAATGGAATGCTGGATGCCCAGCATCAAGTAGTCTATAAAACATATAGGCACACTTCAGTCTAACAAACAACTTTGCACTTCAGGAAGAAGAATCTTCCAAATGAGCCAGACTAATGGCTTCTATGTTTCAATTATAATAGTGTGAACCTGGTGACCCTGGAGAGAAGGGCCCAGTTGGACCACCTGGACAGAGAGGCATGGCTGTGAGTATTTCTGGCCTAACTCAGGGCACCGGTGGTTTAGTTCCAATCCAACTGAAACACTACAGTTGATTTCCTTCTATTTTCTCTGATACAATTACAATTATTTCACATTTGGTTCTCACTTTCCTTATGGACACCAGATTCCTTGTGGGCTAGAGAGAATATCTTTCCCCTCAAATTTTCTAGAAGAAAGAATATGCTAAAGGTAGGGCGCACAGTAGAAAGGAACTCTGGCCTTAATCCTTGTTTTCCCTCTATGGTTTTTGCCACCATTTGCTACTGGTTTTAGATTGTATTGTTGTAGCTTACCCTACTTTATTAATCTTGACAGCCTGGGCACCTCCCTTGCAATGGGACATCTTTATTCCAAAGTAGAATTGGATATAAATCTAATCCTCTAGTAAAAGCTAACTCATAATATATTCAACTTACACAGGGCATGGATGGCAGAGATGCCTATGGTCCTGAAGGAAGCAAAGGAGAGAAGGTGAGTGCTTCAAGTCAGAATGTCTCTCAGTCTTCTTTAGTGCCAAGTCAAACACCCATATTAGATTAAAAAGAAATGTAAGAACATGGCCACAATGCATTTCTGAGGTTCAGTAAGGGGCTCAGGATTCCCACAGTCCTTGTGAGAAATTCTTCAATAGGATATTCTTTTAAGAACCACTCTCTCTTATTCTTTCCCTTAATGTATGGATATGGATATGGAGGATTGTACATCTTGGAGTACACAGTGCTTTTGTCTAACTTCAGTCTGCCTGACTAGCCACTCTTGTCGGGCAAGTACTAGTGGGCTAGCCACTATGGGCTCTTTTAATTCTTGTTTTTTCAAAGGAAGGATTCCTTGACTACTGAGGTGAGGGTGATACTCTTTGAGCAGTCTCGCTGTTTTAATGTGAAACATTCTTCCTTGTGCTCCTATGGTAGTCAATAAAATCTGAGGATTAACCTCTGGATAGCTAAGAAATTCTTGTCACTCTCTTCACAGTTCTGAAAGAAAAAAAAAAAAGCAATTAAATTCCCACTTCTCTAAAAAGGTAAAAGAATCCAGCTAAAATAAAAAGTATAGAGAAAAGATGAGATCCAAATCACAGCACCACTAGCACCAATGGGTCAGTCCATGAGCAAATTGGTCAGGATTTTAGAAAAAGCTGCAGTCCTCCTTTCGAAGAATTTGTGTATGGTTGCAATACTAGTCCTTTCTTGTTGCTTGTGAAACAGAAGTAGACCACTGGATCTCACTGGTAGGCCTGTCTGTTTAATTTTCTCTTTTTGTGCAAGAAGCAGGAAGCTGCAGAAAAGATATGAAAGGCGTCCCAGGAGCCTCTCAGACTGATTAACTCCTTTTTCTAAAATGGCTTTTTGTTAAAACGGCTTTTGATGCTTCTTATTTTCAAATCTCTTTTCTCACCTTCTTAGCTCCATTAATTTCTTCTGATGGGAGAGTTTCATATGTTGCACATACACTGTATTCAATACTAGTTACTTTAATTTCTTGCAATCTCCTGCTTTTTCAGTTCAGAAAACATGCTCTGCATTAGAAGAAATGAGGAAAAAAAAAAGTTTCTGCTAAATATTCTTGTAATTATTTATTATTTTAGAGGATTAACTCAGAGCTTTTCTTATACACTAATATATTTGCCCAAAGTTTGGCAGGGCCTTGACTAAAACAATTAAAAAAATAAAAAACCAATTTACCCTAGAATAACAATTCAGAAAGAGTTGTTTTCCCCTGATAGCTAAGAGAATAACCTTTAATATAGGTTTTACTTTAGGTTGTTATTAATTAAAGAGGCTCACAGTCACATTACACCCTTTTACATGCAATGTGGGGCCTATATACACCTAATTTTCTGAAAATTGTAGGATAAAGTCATATGATGTTTCACAGCCATGTCCACTTCCATGGGAGGGAACTCTTAAAACAAAGGTACACATACATAGTGTGAATTCTGGTATTAAGGAAAGATACAGTTCACTTCTGATTGGTTTCTGTGAGAGTTTTATATGAGTATTTCTCATATATAAGCAAAGAACACACCAGAAACTGAAGTAACTGAAAATAATTAATGATTTCTAATATGCCAATAAAATACTATGATATCAGTGTTCAGTATGTAGAGTACAACATTTTGAAACTACTTTCAAACACTGAGTTCCAAACGTTATGCTTTACTCAGAATTGCTACACTTGAATGTCACTGTGTGTTATTAGGAGGCATAAATAAGCCTTGATAAAACACATATTGGAGAAATGGAATACTCTCGAAAATTCAGAAACTGTTGGAAATTTTTAAAGTGCTCTTCCTTTAGATGAGCAAAGAGTTAATCTAGAATTGTGTGATTTGAGACCAGAGTAGTAGCCACTGTTACTTGAATGGGCTGGAATACTAAGAATAATTTTGAAATTATTTTTGATCTGAAGACATCAAACACTAAGCAGATCACAGAGTTTCGGATTCTTATGAAGTCTTTATCCTTTCTTTTTGTAGGGAGAATCTGGATTCATAGGATATCCTGGTCCAAAGGTATGATGAAATGGCATGTCTGCTTTCTTTATGTCTCATTTTACATTATTCTGTTTAGAAGTTCTTATCAGTCTTTTTGTCTGTCTTCTCCTTTCCTATTAAGTTCTGGATTTCCTTATTTTTTAGGGAGAAGATGGAGACCCAGGCGTGCCAGGAGCTGAAGGCCCCAAAGGAGTTAGGGGTAGAAGAGTAAGAATGATAAATCTGCTAATTCTGTGAAAAGTTCTGTAAGTAAAGCCCTTATGTCCTAAGTGTTTTCTCACAAAAAAAAATTTAAATTGGTTCCCACCCTGGTCTTTTATTGCCATATCTTGGGCAAGAGGTCTTGAGAGAACACAGGTCTGAATCTTCAGGCATGTTAGTTGCTAATAATTCTTAAGAGTGGTAATCTATGTAAATACAGGATCCAACTCACCAGATGGCTGGTTTTTTTTTTTCTGATGAAATTTGGCACCTATATGCACAATTAGAAAGAATAAACCTTTTATTTCTATTTTCAGGGTAATGCTGGCATACCAGGTTCCCCAGGAGATCCAGGGGACCAAGGGCCTTCGGGACCTATGGTAATATATTTTTGTTTCAAAAAAATTGCTCTTAGATTGCTCTTAACCTTACTATTAGATTAATGGAATATTTAATAATGTTTTATATGCCTAATGGGCACAGCAATTTTATAGAGTTATGTCTTGCCTGTGAAGGTGTGTGCACAGGAGCATCTGCTGTTGGAAATAGAACTGCAGCAACACAATGCAGGACAGAATTTCTTCCATAGTATTTGGTATTGTCTTTAGGCTGAGTAAATATCTAATTAAATAAGCAGAGAGTACTAAAATATAGAACTGAAAGCCAGAATATTTTTTCATTTAAAAAGAAAAGCCATTTAAAATCAGACTTACTGTTAAAGGCATGGACTTAAAGTTTAAATTGACTGTAACCTGTTAATCCTTGTATACAAGTAGATGTCATCATGTAGATGTAGTAGATGTACTTCTCTAGTGTCTGTGTTCTGCATTTAATACAACAAAATCTTTTATTTTTCTCTCTAAGCAGATGAAAGGATTTTGGATTTCAATAGGATTTAGGGGTAGCCTTGTAGGTAGTTAGGAAAATCCCTGTATGTGTCTATCTTTACCCTGCAGCAATTCTGAAAATCAGCTCCATAGTGACCAGCATCAATCTCTACTGTTAATGTTTTTTCTTGTTAAACTTTCTTAAGCTTACACTTTTAGTTTGAATGTGGCACATTATTGATAATGGTATCTTTTCCTGTATAACTTAGAAAACCTTTTTTTTCATTCTCATTACATTGTATTGTCAATGAATGTACCCGTCCCACTTTATTTTATGATGCTGGACACACAAATGGCTAAGAATGCATTACCCTTCCCGCTGCTGGGCCACTCACGTGTTACAGATAGACAGACCTGGTGAGCTGGTGAGCCACAGCTGTTGGCCTTGCCAACAGGAGATGAGGAAGGCAGCCGAGGTAGGAGATGGAGGAATGGAAGGTTAATTGGAAGGGGATTGAACAAATATTGAGATGGGGTTGTTATCTAGAGGAGTAAGGAAGTATGTAATTTTGGTAGTGTTTGTAGTAAATTTGTAGTGTTATGGTAGAGAGAGTGTAAGGTAAAAAATGCAGGATGTGGAATTCCAATTTTTCTGGTATATCTCACTGCAGACCCTGTGAGTAATTAAAAATTTTCGGTAGTCTTCCTACACATCTGAAAGTTCTCATATGATGATGACTCTCAAGCTCTCTTGGAAAAAAAAGTTCTTTCCCCTTTACATTATTCTTTTTATGAAGATCAAACAATACTTTTATTTTGAAAAAAGATGCTTTGGTTGCTTTGGTTGCTGGCAGCTCCCAAGGAGAAGGCTGCAGAGTAGGTTGAGCAGTCATGATGTATATTCTGCAGGTCTTTCAAGGTGGAACTGTGGGGATTGTACGCTACAAGAGGAGAGGGCAAGCTTGTCACACATCAGATGATGGAAAGTATGTAAAGTGCAAATATCTGAACCATAGCACAGAAACTGTTGTTTGTAAAGGAAATCCAGTTCTGATTTTTACTGGTTGTGAAGGGTAACAAGTATTGAACATTTTAAAACCATTAAGGGAAATGGACAGAGAAATAAGTCTGAGAAGTAGTCTGGAACTCTGGAACAGGTCCATGGAAATCTATGCTGGGAACTGATGTCTCCTCTTATTTTGAATTCAGAAATGATTGTTGAGAAACACTGTATGGCTGCATTTTCTTTGGGCTACAGGGTAACAGATCAAAATACATTATCAGAGTTTGATTTTTTGGACTTGTGTTTAATTTGTTTCAGGGTGCCAAGGGACCAATGGGCACCATTTTAATGGAAGTAAGTAATCCCCTTACACCTGACTGTACACTGCATGGAATTATGTGGTTTAGTCCTCCATTTATAAACACTGAAAGCAGCGTGCACAATTTGCTGTTATAAACCAGTATCCTTTTCACGTGCTTGTCAGACTGCAGTGGGTTCTGTTCTGCAAATGATCAAGGAATCAGAAACAATTATGCATGTGAATTAACACTACATCCAACAGACTGTTGGACCATTAATATTCTTTTATCTTTTTCTTCACTCACATCAGTTTACACACCAGCTCATGTTTAGGCTTACTTTTCCCCCTCTTGTGAAGGAAGGTATTTCTTTAGCAAAAGTTATTTTCACTGGGAATAGAAGTGCAATGAACACTTCTGAGTAAAGGTTCCATCTAACCCTTGCATGGATGACTACATGCAGGCAATATTATTGCAGGTGTGTTCTATGGGGGTCCTCTCCTCCTTCGTGGACATCTTTTCCTATGCGAGTTGCTATTGAAATCTCCACTCTTTTATGAAAATGCCATTGACTGCTAGCATCCTAGATCAGTTTATTACACAAAATAAAGAATGAATAAATGGTTGCTTGATACTCCAGAACATCATTAAATGCCAACAGAGCAGATCTGAAAAAACATGCCTAGTTTCTGCAGCAAGGGGAAAGAGTACCTGTGCTACTTGAAGTAAAGAGGAACTGGACTGTGTGATTCTGGATTTCCCGTAATGAGAGTTAGTTCAAGACCAGGGGTATGACCTTCAGCTCAAACCAATAGTAAGATTCAAATCTGGGATTTGCCATTAATTCATTTTTTATCTTGAACCTGCAGCCTTGTGAACTTGTGAATTTTACACGAAAAAACTGCCGTAAGTAGGGAGCCATCTTATTTTACCTCTGATTCCACCTAGTCACTCTTCTTAGATGAAATAGCCTCCATTGAAAACCCTGTAAACAGGTACTTTGTATCTGAGTTCAATTTGACTGCTAATTGTTAATTGTGAGGTGTTTGCAGCAGGTATGTGAAGCAGAAGTGCTTTTTTGCTCATTTTTCCTGTCTATTAATGACAAAAACTATAAAATATCTCTTTTCCTCAAAAAAAAATTTAATTTAATCTTTGGTATTGTGCCAACACCCTTTTGGGAGTTCTCTGAGAGAAGATAATATTTGTAAATCAGCTGTCCTCCAGCTTAAGTGTGTTTGTTCTCTCTTAGACATGTGCTCATCAGAACCCAGAACAATTTTTTTAATTCTCATCCAGTAAAATTGCACTATTTTGAGTATTTGGTTGTGGAAGAGGAGTGCTGTCTTGCACTGACAGACTCTGTCTGTTGTCTGAGGTTTGAATCAGGGTCTTTAGTGAAAGTAAGTTGATATATCACTATTAATGAATATGAGCCCAAAATAATTTATTTGCCCTCCCTCTCTTCCTTCCAGCTTGCTCATCAGGTAAGCCCATCTGGCCTCTGCATGTCTGTTCTTTTATAGACTTGAAGAAAAAACTAACGATGTTTGAGTTGTGGACAGGTTCTCACAAATTTTCTGCTTCAATATACAGACACATGTCCAGTTTATCCAACTGAAGTGGTGTTTGCCTTCGATATGTCTGATGATGTTACGCCAGCTGCATTTGAAAGAATGAGGAACATTGTTATGTTATTGCTGAAAACCATGAAGATCAGTGAAAGCAATTGCCCAGCAGGCGCTCGTGTCTCTGTTGTTTCTTTCAACACCAATATGCGCTATCTCATCCGATTTTCAGAATTCCAAAAAACCATCTCACTGCTACAAGCAGTCCAGAGAATACCTCTGGAGAAATCCACTGGAAAGAGAAATATTGGGGCAGCCATGAGATTTGTTGCAAGAAACGTCTTCAAGCGTGTTCGTCAGGGCATCCTCACAAGAAAAGTTGCCCTGTTTTTTGCCAATGGTCCATCACAGGATGATGTTGCCATCAGCACATCTGTGCTTGAGTTGAGTGCCCTGGATATCACCCCAGTGGTTATTGCCTTCACTGAAGTGCCAAATGTCAGACGTGCCTTCTCAGTAAGTAGATAGACTCAAACAAATTGAGTCAGTCACCATTTGCTTGGTATCTGCTAGTGTCTGAGAAAATCCTGCTCTCAAGCCAGAAAGTTCTACAGGAACTGTCCAATCCCTTATTAGAAAGAGGTACATTAAAGGTTACAACTTTAGCAAAGAAACAGTGATTTACTTGACAATAACTTTTTGTCAAGTGACAACTTTCAGTGACTTATTAATGAATTATTAATCACCTGTGTTTTTAGGCCAAATCACAGAATTTCTGCAACACTGTGTTAATTTCACTTAGTTACCTATGCAATTACTCTTCTGAAGTTGTGACATGTACTAACCATTCAACTAACAAACTGTGGCCCTAATTTCTAGAAAAAGTAGTAGAAGGCTTCAAGTATACCAGTTGGGGTTTTTTTCAAAAGAAAATTAAGCAAAGCCCCTTCTGATATCTGTATTACCGTTAGTACAGGAGAAAATGATGAAATTTTGTTTTAAAATATGACTNTATATTTAAGTATATATTTTAAGTATATATTTATATATTTAAGATTTCATCATATAGATTCCATGTTCTCTATCTTTCCAATTTGTTTTGTGTTCAATTGTGTTCAATTTTAACTTTTTCAAAATAAAATGCTCTCAAGCTGCTGTTTCTTCGAAATTGTTCTTCTAGAAGAAAACAGGTTAATTTACGCGTGACAAAGAATGCAAAACTTGGAGTGTAAGTTCTGATCTAGTAGCTATTTAATCTTCTTATTTTATTTATTCTCATGCAGCCTTGTATCTGTATGTCAATTAATGTATTTTTCTGGCTGAATGTTAATTTAGCAGAATGAAAAGATTCTGGTGACATATGAAAAGGAAGCTTATAGTTTATTGATGGAGTTGCTCCACAGGATAAACAGGAGCAAGCGTCAATATTTAGTTTGCTTAGTATAAGCAGGTTAAGAATCTGAATGTGTGTGATGACACCTGGTATTTACAAAGGTGCCAATTATCCATAAATCAGTGTTCAGAGTAGAAAAGTTTAAAAGAGCTGCTTAGCAGGGAGAAAGGCAAAAAATTCATGGCAGCAGCTGTCCTTTATGTTTACAATGATGGGAAAGCAACCAACCTCACTACTACCCCCAAGTAAATGCAACCTCCCTTTTTTTTCAGATGGACTTCCAACCTTGCAGTTGAGAGGTGGTTTAATCTTTATGATCCTAGCAGCCTGTAGCCACAGATACTTACTGGCCTTGGTTCCTTTGTTTTAGGAGTTTCAGTTTAGAGATGACTCAAACAGTCATTGCCAATTGTAATTCCTTTGAAGAGTTCTGGCTATAACGCTCTTTACAGACATTAATCAGAATTTAATTGTGTTGGGTATAACACACAAAGCTGAAGTTTAATGCAAAGAATATTTTTTTTTTTACTTACCATTAGAGATTATCCATATATAGCATTCATTTCCTGCATTACTATGGTATTTTACAACCATTTTTATTTATCTTAGTCCACAATGAAATGCTTTTTCCCTTGAATCATGTTTGGATGGGGTTGAGTGATCAATGAAATTATAGTATGTTGTTGGATCTTCTTCAGAGTTCTTCAAGCATTTCTGTGGGGAAGATTGTTTTTCTTCAGCTAGTCACAAGCAACATGTAGGTTGTTCTAATGCTAGAATTTTCTCCCCCAAGCAAACATCTTCACCCTTTGACCCAGGCATAGGAGATCCTGCTCTTTTCTCTGGAGAAAAATAGCATCCTATGAAGAAAAAAAAAAAAAGAAAAGGTCTTAATATATGTTACCTGTCTTTTTAATGTTACTTTTGTGTCTGCTTTAAAACATAGATTGATGACACTAGAAGGTTTCAATTATTTGTTTGGGAAAGGCAACAGGATGAAAGTTTGGAGGGCATCACGTATTGTACACTTTGCTTTGGTAAGGCATTTTACAAATACCATCTGTTATATTAGTCTATTTACCATTTCAATAACAAATTCTATAGTTTTTACTTTGCAATAGGGTGTTGAGGAATTTTTATGGTACACCTTAAACATGTTTGTGCTTAAATATGAAAGAAAAATATTAATGAACAATGCTTTGGGCAGACTCCTACTGCCATAAATGGTTCTACAATGAGTTTGCAAAGATGTGTTAAGAGCTCATTCCCTATATACACTTACACTGTGATTGGTGAGC
This sequence comes from Calyptomena viridis, assembly GCA_013390005.1. Taxonomy (NCBI): domain Eukaryota; kingdom Metazoa; phylum Chordata; class Aves; order Passeriformes; family Eurylaimidae; genus Calyptomena; species Calyptomena viridis. The sequence goes on along the minus strand of WEIV01027803.1, from coordinate 36,853 downwards.
ATGAAGAAACAGCGCAGCTTGGCTGCCCGTAGCCCTGAGTGCTCCCATTCCAGGACAGCTACAAAACACTATGCTGTGGCTGTTCCTTGTCATCAGCAAGAAAAACTTCACTCCCTTGCATGGAGTTTTTCTGTCTCTGACATTCCTGCTTCCAGCCAGTTTAATCCCTTCTGCAACTGGGCCTTCTTGCTCTCTGTGACAGATTATTTCTTGGTTACAGATTACCATAGTTGAGGAGTTACAATTTTAACTTCCTCTTCAGTGTATGGTAAGAAGTAAAGTCTCAAAACCACAAAAGCTGTTTAATTAGTTTCTGTCTCAGCCATGTCAAATTAATTACTGTGTTTAACATTTTCTTTTTAACAGACATGCACTTAAAATACCATTAGGATTCTGGGAAACCGGACTCATTTGCTGTAGATCCTGCACTGTGAAGGCAGGAGAAACTTGCTAAATGATAATATTTCAGAATGTTGAACAACATTCTGAAATGAAAATTAGAGTTTGTTTCTGTGTACCTTACTATGTTTAGATTTCAACAGAAGAAAATTTCTCAAGGAAACTCCTATCTGTGGAGTTTTACCTTATGAATATTTTTTGTTCTCATGCTTGGATAGTTTCTCATGGTATGTCTAAACCTTCTTCAGCAAGACTCGTCTTTTGCTCCTTACTAGAACAAAAAGATTTCAAGTTCCCAAATTGTTTGGTGGTTTTTGGGGGGGTTTGCTTTTTTTTTTTTTAATCAAATTTAAGAAAAAAAAATAGATGTACAGGACTGTGTGAATTTTTTACCTAAACTATTGCTTTTTTTGTATCGCTGCCTATTGGCTCTTCCTTTCTAGATAAATGCAAACCAAGAACCAACTGTGAGGTGCCCCTTTCTCCCCCAGTTCTTATGGATATGGATATCACTTACATCATGGACAGCTCTTGCAGCATCAGCAGTGACGAATTTCAGAGAGCCAAAGACTTTGTGAGCAACATGCTAGATCAGTTCATCATTTCCACACAGCCAAATGAATCATATGGAGGTATCAGAGTGGCACTGGTGCAGCAAGCTCCCAGGGGCTTCCTGCCTGACAGAAACCAGACACCTGTGGCCTTGGAGTTTGACCTAGTCACATACAGCAATAAAGATTTGATGAAGAAACATATCCAAGAATCTGTTCACCAACTGGAAGGGCCATCAGCCATTGCCTCTGCTCTACAGTGGACAGTCGAAAATGTATTCTTTAAAGCCCCCAGACAAAGGAAACACAGGGTTGTATTTGCAATAGTTGGAAGCAAAACAAGCACGTGGGACAGAGAGAGGCTAAAAGAGATTTCACTTGGAGCCAAGTGTCAAGGATTCACCTTGTTCACTCTTGCGCTTGGCAGTGATGTGAGTGACAATGAGCTGATGGAGCTGTCAAGTGTTCCCACAGAGCAGCACTTACTGACATTGGGCAGGGTGTCAGCAGCTGAGATGGTGTATGCTCAGAGGTTTAGCCGGGCATTTCTAAATCTTCTACAACGTGAGTAGCACACAATAGACTTTGCTTAAGTTATGGAAAGAAAGAGAAATGCTCTGTAGAAAAAGGTAGTCAGTGTATATTTACTATCATTTAATTCCTAGTCATAATTTAGCTGCCAATACTTCATCTTTAGTTTGCCTCAGATGCTGGACATTAATGGAAGTGCCAGAAATTACAGAACAACATTATACTCTAGTCTTAATCTGTTTTTTTCCCTTAAGATTTTATTTAATGTGTGGCTTTGTGGACTCCACTTCCACTGAAGATGGACCATTCTCAGCTAAGAGAACAGTTATGGTTCTTGTTTAGGCCCACATTTCTCCTCAGGCCATTGGCAGGTCTAAATTTACTGAGCTGTCTATGCCTATTTAGGCTTTGAGACAGGTAAATATTTAACACATTTTCTCTTTACTGTAGTTATTCATCCTCTGTAGAGCAGAGAAAAGACTTCTTCAGTTTTCAAGAAACATTTATGCAGATTATCATGTTTTAGATGCTTTGGAATAGAAATGAGAATATCAAGAAGGAAATTGTCACTGATTTAAAATCCTCATCAGAAGCATGTACTTAGAGATACCAAAGTTTCCCTGTAAGCATAAATAGAGTATTACAGAGCAAGACAAAAGTATAAAAGGTTCAGGTGTCATTCTCATCTATCTGATCTCTATCATAATTTTCATTTTCTCTGGACATAGTGCCAGTCACTCTGGATATGGTGTGTCACTTATTGAAAGATGCAAACTCCAGTTCACAACAAAAAAGTCCTGTAGTGCTTTTTATTAAACGTATTGGGGTTTGGAGGGCTTTAAAACTCACCTGTGGTATCTGGGCTTTCCCCACAGAAGAAATGAACAGTTATCCTTCACCTGAACTTCAAGAAGAGTGTGAAAACTTAGATCGAGGAGACATACAACAACAAGTGTCTATGACTGAAAGGTTTGGAATTGCCTATTTAGCTTTTTGAGTGTGTATCTCAGAATATAAGATTTTTCCCTTTGGGTTAGTAGTTGTATTCAAAGTAGCTTTAATAGAAATGGGATCAGGATGCATTTTTCAAGGTCATACTGGTGTTAAATACTTTTTTTCTCCCTCTCTTCTTGGAAGGATGCCTTTTTCTGGAATGGATGAAATTGGTTCCAGTCATGGTTTAGAAGGCATTGAAAAAACTGGAAGGAGAGTCATGAAGAGTATTAAAAAGAACACTAAAGAACTTGTATACATAATTCCAGAAATGAGATATGATTATGAGTATTTCACAGAGGGAGATGCTGAAGGAGAAAAGCCTCAAGAGTGTGGAGAAGCTCAGAAGGAGAAAAAGGGAAACTTACACACAACAATAGAAACCAGAGCTGCCTGTAATGATTATGGTACGATTTTAGAACATGAAAATCTTTTTTTAATTCAGGAAAAAGACTCTAAATTGTGCAGTCAAATATTTACACAAGATGAAGCATTTCCATTAATTACATTTTTCCAGAGTATTTAGTCACCATATATTTGTATTCACTTCACATCTATACAGTAAGAGTCTGTAATTAAAGACTGAACTACAGGTGTCATTATGACTTCAGCTTTGATTTGTAACTTAAAGTTGTAATCCCCCTTACTAAAAAAAATGATCATTTTGAATCCCAAGTTGCACTGTAGTTACTGAGCTACTTCTGCTGCTAATTTAGCTCAACATGGCAGAACTAAATATATCTCTGACACAGTCTGTTGCTGTAGGAAGCACAGGATCCCTCAGCAGAGGTATCAAAATATATACTCTTCATGTTTTTAACTATTGCTTTCTAATTATGCATTTTTCTTTGCTGATTTGACATTTGGTATAGGTATGGGAAGATGTTTGTGAGATCATTTGTCACCAACATTCTTTTAACACTATTGAGTGTTTTTATTATTTAAACTACAATTAGAGAGAATTTATGTGAAAAAAGATAAGGTGTCTGCATAGTTTTGGGTGTGGTGGCTCACTGCTACAGCTGTCATTCCTTTGTTTTTCATCCCTTTCCACTCAAAAATGATTCTGGGAATGTCTGGTAGCCTGATGAGAGAGGACAAATGCCTTTGCAATGCTGTTTAAGTATTGGATCCTTAATTAAGAGCTAATGTACCTCTGGGAACGCCATACAAGCACAGTGCATGATAGACTTACTCAGCACCAAAGGAATTGGTCCCATCACCTAAATGCATGTGCACAGTCTTGTTAATCTCTCATTAACCAGTTCATGAACTCTGTAGTCACACAGAAAATTCAGTAACAGGAAGATATGTTATTGTTTATACTTTACAAATAAAATATTTTCCTTGAGAAAGTAGTCAGAGTCATTGCAACAATGTGAGAAGTGACCTAGGACACTGAGAGCAGATGTATGAACTGCCTTTTCCAATCCTGTTGTAACTAGTGACCCAACAGTTTACTTCTAAAAACATGTAGCCTGGTTCCAGAACTTGCCTTTTGAGCAATATGCTTTGTACTGATCTATTGCTTGAGATTATTACTTTTCAGTTGATTAGGAGAAGGTTAAATCATTTTAAATCTATAAGTTGGGTAGTTTTATCAGTATTTTGCTTTACTTGTCAGTTTTTCCCCTTCAGTGTTGTACAGACACCAAAGTCTAGGCTGCCCTTCTGTCTTCTTTTGAGTAACTCTGAATTTACATTGGTGAAAGATGGCTAAATCTGTTCTTACTGAGTACCAGATTGCTACAAAGTATGCTTTTCTCACCTACTTTGCTAATTCATGCAATTTAAATCTATATTATTATTGGATTCGGCTGAGAGACTATCATGGATAGTTTAATAACCTATGTATATTTGTTTATGAAATTTTTTTATGGATACCAGTATAATATGTTGGAATAAAGAAGAGGGAAATTATTAAAAAGTTTATTTACCTAGTCCATATGGACCAGATATTGTCATTTTACAATTAGGTTAATAAAAAGTCTATGTTAGGAGACTAAAAGCCTTTTAGCATTCCTTCTATTTATGCCACTGAAAACCTCATTATTTCAGACATTCTTTCTGGTTAAAGCAATCATAAGAAGACCAATCATAAGAAGACCATGTTGGCACTGTGGGTTTAAAGATGGATACTTAGTGAATCTTTGTAAGACCTTGAACACTGGCTACTTCTTGTCTGACACTTTGCACTGAATGTTACTTTTCCTCGAATTTACAATGCTAAGAAGAGTTGACCTTTCTTTCATTAAATCTGCCTCTTGTTTCCCTTTTCCAGATGCATGTGACCTTGTTCAAGATAGTGGAGAATGTCAGAATTACGTTTTGAAGTGGTACTACGACAAAGAGCAGAAAATGTGTGGCCAGTTCTGGTATGGGGGCTGTGGAGGCAATAGAAATAGGTTTGAAACACAAGAAGAATGTGGACTCTTGTGTATAGAGTCTTCCTAGTGCAGAGACACTTAAATTGCTTTAATTCTTCACTTAGACTACCAAGGTGATGCAGAAAAGGGATTCAAACAGAAGGCTTTACAGAGCCTCTTGGCTCCCACATTTTGGTTGAAAGAAATAGTTGATTATAAAGTTATTGCTCAGTAACTTAATTGTGAAAAAAAATTTTAAGCTATTACTCTATTGATCTGATCTAACATGTTGAGTACTGAGAAATTTCTGTTAGCATACATCATATTGTTTAAAAGGCATAAAAGTATTGAAACTTGACTTTCTTCCATAAATACCAAAATGTGCACTTTCTAAATATACTCCATAAAATAGAACAATGCCTCAGAGATTTTCATGAAATAACTTTGGATGCAAGACACTAATGTCAAAATGTTTTGATGTGTTTGCTTACATTTACCCTGCTTATAGAAAATACCAAAAAGCATTTAGATCTCAAATAACAGACTTCCTAGGACTTGCTTAACTCTGATTTAATGGGTTTTCTACCACAGTCATTCTTGGCTTCTTAATTTTTTTTTTATTAATCCAACATTTGAATAAAATCAATCATCCTCAAATATTATACTTCTAGTTTCTGAAACAGGTGTAACCATATTCTCACAGTGTGGCATCTCATTTGTAAATAAGCATTGGTCAGACATTAGACAAATGCATTTACTTCAGATTTATTTCAGATCATTAGATTTTCATGATTTCTCTTGAGTGAAGGAAAAAATCCTGAGGGCATCTTTTGATTAAAGATAATAAATGCAACACTGTGCAGGAGGGTGGGATTTAGCTGAACTTTCATACTGTGCTGACTTACCCAAATTTTGCTGTTGCCCATTTTTATGTCTGTAGAAGTCATGGTGTTTTTAACTTTGTCACTTTGGGCCACTCTGCAGAGGTGACCATGTTCACCTGGAATTTTGTTCTTCTGTGTATTCATCTACAACAAGATACAAGATTAGATCTAGCAATAGCTTTCTTTATGCTTCTCTGAAAAAAAAAAAAGAAGGAGAAGAGCTGTAAAAATTATACAGAAAAGGTTTCTTACTGAAGAAATAAAGTAGAAAAATTACATATATTTTAAGTATGAGCATGGATGCCACTAGATACAGGGCAATACGTGTGAGTTTAAAATTTCCCTTTAAAAATATAGGCTTTGCCCTGATTCAAAGCAATCACACACACAATAGTGAGCCCTTCCTGGAAGAAGAGCTCCTCCTGGCATCCCAGTTACCTGTGATGTGTTGGCTGTTGCAAGGGAGGGTCTCCTCTACTCACCATGCAACTGATGCTATGTGGAGCATGTCACACTAATCACACAACAGGCCTGGATAGGAAACCCCAGTCATTCAGGAATCTTAGAAGTGATCATGGACCGGACAGAAGGCAAAGATTTTAGAATGTTACCAGAGTAGAAAGTAACATGTGCTGAAGAGGCCCTACTATACAATTAATTACCAGAAAGTGAGAAGCAATTGCCTTGTTTATTGATGAATCCTGCCATCTTGTGGGAAAGCATTAAAGATGGAAAGCAGCTCTATGGAGTCCCCTACCACAAGTCACAGAAACTGCTGAAGGATAAGGTGAATCAAGTCAGTTTGCAGAGGTGAAAGCCATCCAGTTGGCCTTAGACAATGCTGAAGTATAAATATAGCCATTACTTTATACTGATTCCTAGATAGTGGTAAATGCCCTGTGGGGCTGGTTGCAGCAATGGAAGCAGAATGACGGGCAGCGTAGGGCCAAACCCATCTGGGCTGCTGCATTTTGGCAAGATATCGCTGCCCTGGTGGAAAACCTGGTGGTATGTAACATAGATGCTCCTGTACCCAGGAGCTGGGCCACTGAAGAACATGAGAACAACCAGCAGGTGGATCAGGATGCTAGGACTGGAGCAGCTCAAGTGGTTTGGGATTGGCAACTGTTGTGGTTTTAAGTAGCCAGAGTTTTTTATTAGCTGGGGGGGGCTAGGAGAGAGGCTTCTTTAAGAAGCTGCTAGAGTTTTTCTCTGCTCTAAGCTAGCCAAGGTCAGGCAACAACGCCTCTGTNGAGGAAAGCTGGGGTGGGACTCTCTCACTCTTCTGAACAGCAGCAAAGAAAACCTCTGATTGTAACCCCCCCCCACACACACACCTGCCTTCCCGAGCTGTTGGGGGAAGGTGAAGGATCTTAAAAGGGAGGGGTGGGGGGAGAAAGGTGTCTGTAACAACTATCAAACTGCTCACCCTTAAACTCTTAAGCTCTGATTTTAGTAGTAGTTGTAGTTGTAGTAGTAGTAAATTCTTAACATTCTAAGTTAGAGCCTGTTTTGCTTGTGTGAAGTAGTTAATAAACAGTTGCTTGTAATCCTTATCACAAAAGTCAGGTTTTTTTTTCCCTTCTCTGAGAAATTTTAGATCTATGTGTGGGCTCTCGGCTTTTAGCCAGAGTCAAACCATGACAGCAACATAAGGGTGAATTATTTCTAGCTTGGTGTGCCCATAAGAAGCTCAGGCCATCAAGGGAGAAATGATGAGATATGTTCACCTATATGAACATATAGATGAGCTTATGACTGAGGAGTGGAGTTAACCATAGACACTATCACACAAGTTATCCATGGATGTGAAACGTGCACTGCAATTAAGTAGGCCGAGTGAGTAAAGCCTCTCTGGTACGGAGGACAATGGCTGAAATGTAAGTATGGGGAGGCCTAGCGGACAGACTGTATCACATTCCTCCAAACCTGTGATGGCAAGCACCATGTGCTTATGATAGTGGAAGCAACCACCAGAGGGCTGGAAACATATCCTGTGCCCCATGCCACTGCCTAGAACACTATCCTGGGCATTGAAAAGAAGGTTTATGGTGACACAGTACTCTAGAAAGAAATGAATCAGACAACGGAACTAATTTCCAAAACAACCTTATAGACACTTGGGCCAACGAACGTGGTAGTTGAGTGGGTATACCACATTCCCAGTCATGCACTGGCCTCTGGAGAGATGGAACAATGTAACAGACTGTTAAAGGCAAAACTGAAAGCAACGAGTGATGGGGACCTTCAAACACTGGGATACACAGTTAGCAAAGCTCACACGGTTAATCAACCGGAGAGAATCTGTCAATTGGGCCAGCCCTCACCAGTCAAAAGGACTGTTCAGCTTCAACCCAGCCAGCAACTAAGCCCTGTGCAGCTGGGGAAGAGAATTGGAAGAGTAAAAGGGAGAAACTCAAGAGTTGAGACAAAGACAGTTTAATAGGTAAAGCAAAAGCTGAAAGAAGAACAAGAAATTAATTCACCATGTCCCATTGGCAGGCAGGTGTTCAGCCATTCCCAGTAAAGCAGGGCTACATCACTCATAATGGTTACTTGAGAAAATAAACACCATCACTCTGAACATCTACCCCTTTCTTTTTCCCCAGCTTTGGATGCTGAGCATAATGCCATGTTGTATGGAATATCCCTTGACTCAGTGGGGGTCAGCTGTACTCTCTCAACTTTCTGTGCCTCTCCAGCCTTCTTGATGCTGGGGCAAGGTAAGAGACAGAAAAGGCCTTGACTCTGTGCAAGCACTGCTCAGCAACAACAAAAACATCCCTGAATTATTGACACTGCTTCCAACACAAAACAAAAATAGACCCCCACACCAGCTACTGTGAAGAAAATTAGCTCTACTTCAGCCAACAACAACTCCAGCACATTCTCAACCCTTATGAGCAGTGAGTTGACCATGGCTGGATGCCAAGTGCCCACCAAAGCCACTCTATCACTTCCCTCCTCAGCTGGATATGGGAGAGAAAAAAGAAGGAAAGTCTTGTGGATTGAACTAAAGATAGGGAGAGATCAGTCAGTAATTACCATCAGAGGCAAAACTGGCTTGATTTGGGGAAATTAATTGAATTTATTGCCAACCAAATCAGAGTAGGATAATCAAAAATAAAACTCTCTCTTAAAATACATTTTCCTCACCCCTTCCTCCTTTCCAGACTTTATTCTTGAGTACTCTACCTCCTTCTACCCTTGAATGGCACAGGAGGCCAGAGAATGGCAGTTTTGGTCAATCCATCACACATTATCTCTGCTGCTCCTTCCTTTTCATACTCTTTCTCTGCTCCAGTGTGGGTTCTCTCACACAGGGTGCAGTCCTCTGGGAACAGGCTGCTCCAATGTGGGGCTCTTATAGGGTCACAAGTCCTGCCAGCAAACCTGCTTCAGCATGGACTCCTCTTTCCATGGGGCCACAGGTCCTGCCAGGAGCAAGCTTCCTATGGGGTTATAGCCTCCCTTGGGCATCCACCTGCTCCAGTGTGCAGTATTCCAGAGGCTGCAAGTTAAATTTGCTGTTAGAGTTGTCATCAGCCATTTTTGCCTGTCTTTCCTCTTCCCCTCAACTAGACCAAATCTCTGAGCAAAGCCTGTGTTACTGTGGGAATCTGGTAGTAGTCTGTGATAGAGTTTTGTAAAGGCTGATAATTTCATGCTTGTGTAATCATAGTCCAGACCTTTGTCAGGCCTTTCACATGAAGGCACTGTCCAAGCCCCTGAAGATGCTGTTAATGTTGTATGAGGCTGTCCATCAATGACAAATCCAAGAGTATTCATAAACCAAGAAGCTGATTTCACAGAGTAACACCACACTAGGATCTTTAGTCAAAGGAGGTTTCTCTGCAGATTCAAGTTTTCCAGGCGTCAGCTTCTGCTCATTGGAATCACCTTTGCTTTGTACAAGGTCAGTGTTCCCTAACTTTCTGTTTTACCTTCCCAGACTGATCTTTGTGCTCTTTTCTACATGGTAAGCCCTCCACTCTTGGGACCTGCTCTTTCTCATGAGATGAAAGAAGAGAGAAGGAAGTGTCCAAATAGTATATGAACCCCTGTAGCAAGTTTTTTGGCAGTTCCCTGGTAGTACTTATCTCCAACAACTCTGCAGGACAGTCATCATCTGCAGGTGTACATCACTGTGTCTCTCACTTGAAGCCAAAGGAAAGATCTCGATGACTTTAGAGGCAGCCAGCTTAACTTCAACTCACATCAAACCTCAGTGCACCTGCTGGACAATAGACACCTTAGTCATGTACATCCACTGTTTTCTGGAGTCAGGTAGTGTAGTGAAGCATTTAGTATGACCCATTTCTGCCCAGACTGCTTTCTTTCTGGGTGAATGCCTGTTTCATGCTCCAGGAATGTCTATCAGCTGTTTTTAAGATCTTAGGGAAAGTCTAGGATTACTTACTTCCAAAAATCATTCCCCACTTTTTCAAAAAAATCAGTAAACAAAAAACCAAACCAACAAAAAAAAAATCTTATTGCTCGCCCTAAACTGTGTCTAATGGAAGATCATGTAAATTTCATTTGAGAAATACAGTGTTTGATTGTAAAAACCAGGGACTCTTTGACACTTTTTTTGAATTAAAATACGTAGAATCTGTTTGTTAAACCTTTCCAGATATTTATTGATAGCCTGTACAAATATCTGAGAACACATGAAAAACCAATTAACGACACGGGAGGACAAGAGTTTACTGTAACACTGATGTGCAGGAAAATACCAAGTGCTCTCTAGAGGAATCTAAGAGGGAAATACCATGTAATTCCTCTTCTTTAATTCGTTTTCTTGGCTAATTTAATCCACAAGCTTTAAAATCTGAAATTCTCTTATCTTTACACTTTTAGGGACAAGAAGTTCCTGAGTTGCCACAAAATTCCCCAGACGAGGCAGTGCTAGCAACCACTGCCCCAAGAAAGGGTGTGTCTGAAAGGCCATCTAGAGGCAACTCGCTAGGTAATTACTTTGCCAGCACTGGCAAAAAATACGTTCTACAAGTGAAAGACCCTGTTGCAACTATCCTGTTGCTGTTCTGCTCCTTTATCTCAGCTGTGCCTAAATTACTCCCAGTGTCTATAATGGAGTGCAGCAGACTCTGCCAGAGTCCTTAGATTAGTAGAGCCTGAACTCATGAGAAAATTAAGTATTTGGCTGTAACCTTGCTGGAGTTTTAAAAGAGCTACTGGCTTTATCCCCAGAAATATTGCATTGCAGTAGTTTCCACTGACAATCGGTTCCTACTCACTTGTATACACATGCATGTGCTTTTACACGTACATGTTTAGTAAATAACATACTAATAATCCTGAAAAAGAAATGTATTGTTGCAGTAAATATTCTGTCATCAGTAGACTCATAGGAACAGATTCTTCTTAGCTAAAATAAGTTCACGTAAATCAAAACTCAGAATGCAGTCTTGCCCCCACTAAAATTGGCAGAACTCGAATCATCTATTAATATTTTGTAAAAGGTTTTTCACTACAGATTACTTCAAAAAAATAAGATGAAAACCATTTATGGAAAAGAGTGCTATGTCAATATAAGATACCCAACCTTCCTGAAATCACAAACATGTTAATATGCATTTTTTTTAATAGTTACTGTTTGATTAATAGGTAACTACTTAAGTGCTTTCCACTTTCTCCCAAATAGAGAAAAACCTCCAGGATGCACCTTGACTTCAATAAAGCTAGCTCTTCCTGATACACATGCATGGTTAAAAAACAGCTTCTTCAACTTTCTGACTCTGGCTGTTCTTTTCACCTCTCTCAGAGAGGATGCTCAGAGGACTCTGCCTTGAGCTGAAGATACAACTGGCTTTGTTCTTCATCCTCTTTGAGACACACATACCTGTTCCCCAGAATACTGGTATTTCATTATCTCTTTTTTAATGCAATTCTTAATGGAGGAAAAAAATCTTTGCTCACCATTTTTGCTCTAAGTATTGACCAGTAGCTTGAGAGGTTAAAAAAATTTTCTACACCATAGCTGAGGCTCAGTTTGGATGGCAACAGGACAACTCTGAGGTGTAAAATTTTATGTGGGAGGTAGTAAGATGCAGTAGTCCAAAATCAGACTTGCAAATGTGTAATAACATCATCACATTGTATTTGCTTTAGTTTCATCATATTGTGCAAGCTGAAATTTTTCATGGGCACCCTGTAAACCAGACACACAAATATCTTTTCTCCTCTGTGCGATTTTTGGAGTTGCATGTAGCTGAATTTGTGAATGCAGTATTCTTTAGGGCTTTGTCCTTCAGTAAATGAAGATTTTGAGGGTCTTTCAGAGATATGAGTGAATGTTAAGTCAATGTTACTTTTTTTAGTCTGCATTGCAGATGTCTGCTGCAATGCCCAGTTTGTGGTTGTGCCTATGTGTTCCTATTTGTTCTTAGGTGTTCCTATGCTCCCTACGTGCCTAGGGAACAAACTTCAAGCATTAATTCCTGTGTTTAGATTTTTTGTCAGTTTTCTTTTCCTTCTGTTATTTATTTGGGGGTTTTTGTCTCATTGGTTGTTTGGTTGGTTGTTTATGTGAAAAATTAATGAGCATTTTTGTCATTTCAGGGACAATGAGGAAGATGGGAGTGATGGAATTAGAGGAAAGAGATTATTTTCTTTCTTTTGCCTTCTTGGCCCCAAAGTTACTGAGTGATAAAAATGAATTAATATACCATATTTTGTCCTTAAGAGATCTCCTGAGGTTCCTGGAAAGAAATGAGAAAAGGGTGACATTGGGTATCGGTAACATTTTGTCATTTTTATTGTCAGAGTTTGAATTTAAGAACAATAGTACGGCTATTTCATGAAACTGTCCCTGTGAGACATGTTTTTAATAAACTCTCAAGCACAAGGCATAGCCCTTGTACCACAATATTATTTGAATTTTTTATTGTTTGAATTTGTATCAGGAGAGATATTATAGGACTTACAATATTTTTCGCTCTTCTGAATAAGAGCATGATGATACTGATGATACTGATGAATAGCCAATCAGTATTTATGAAAATAGGGTATATACCCAGAAAATAGTTGCCTGTAAGATGTCTCTATTTAAAAGAGAAGTTGAAGGATAGTTAGATTTGTACCTTGCCATCTTCTAGGTAGGCATTTTCTCAGATTTATTGAAGAATCAAGTAATTTCTGCATATGACTAATTTTTATTTGGTTAAAGAAAGATAAGAAGCTTCCTACCTTTGTAGTACCCTGGGAGGGTCACATAAATGAGATTATCTGTGTTGCCAACATCAGGAAACTTGTTTTTTGTAAAGCATGAAGCAGCCCTGTGATCAGGTAATCAGTCACAGTTTAGCCTCCACAATTCAATGCCTGCTCTTAGGGATGGCAAGCTGGTGGGTAGCCACCATGCGGATCTGTGCATGAAGAATTTGAGCTTTCAGAAGCAGCCATTGAATACCTGTTTCAAGTGTGGAAAACAATACTCTTAAATAACTACTCAGTACCTCACTTCCAGAGAAAACTGTTTTACCCTTTCTGTCTTTATATAAGTTCCCAAGGAAGCACAGAGCTGATTGCTACTCAGAAAACTGGTTATTCACAGATAAGGGGCTATTACTTTCAAAACACGAAATGTGTGACAGCATATGCCTTTCAATGATACAGCCTACAAGCTAAGTTCTTTGATATTTGGAATATTTTCTGTTTCATTGCAATAGGTATTTTGAACTTATTCTTTAGTAAAAAACAAACAAATGGATGAAACAAAACACAGAGCACAGTGCCTGTTTCTGTATTGTTCCCTGTCCAAGAACTCCCAGGTTTCTGGTTTTCATGGGAGTGAAACTGGGAAAGAAACTTCTATATGTATGCTTCATGCTATTACATTGACCACCTGCAGGAGTGTGTTCAAATATTGAACAGACAAAACTGCAAATATTAGGTATTTATAGCTTGCATGTAAGTATTGTTAGATAATACAAAATTTCTATTTTTTAGATAATATAAAATTTCTATTTTGTTTGTATGAGCTTCCATCACTATGTCTAGTGCTCAGCAAGCCTTTCCCACTGACTACAGTATTAAATAATTTTTAGTGCCCACACACAAGATTTTTTTTCAAGAACATTATCACTGTATGGTTTCAGGAGTAGCATCTTTGAATTGTTTTTGCTGTGTTGATTTCTAGTTCATTCCGCATCTGCAGTGTTCAGCATTCAAATCAGACTGATTAGACAGATCCCTTGGAACCTTCATTGACATCTGTAAATGCAAGAAAATGTGTTATACATAGGAAGATACAAAGAAAAAATAGACCTTTCAACACAATGAGTACCAACATGTTACTGCCTGTTAGGTCACCAGGACGTAAGGTCCTCTAGTAAGTAATATACTGAAACCATGCCATGTTGTTTGATTGTAAGTTACTGGATGTGTAATCAACTGAGGATTGAAGGCTGAATGTTTTTTCATAACACTGATTTACCAGTACCTGGTTTTGACCAGAAAATGTGATACATGTTGCTAAGAGACAAAAGTAATTTAAAAAATCCATAAAACTTAATTATGATTGACAAAATGTTGCATTTCTAATAATGCCACCTTCCTAGAAATAATGCAGAAAAAAAGTGATAGTGTAAGGCACTTCTCCTGCATCAGTATTTTTCACAAGCTGTGATAAATTCTGCAATTATACCTAATACATTGCTGTTGTTATCTGTAACAAGCTATTAACAAAGGACTTGACAGTTTTATTATAGTAAGCGAAGACAGAAAACAAGAAGAAAGGTCACAGATTTAGTCATGCAGAAATTATCAGGTATGAATTAATGTTATTAATCTAACAATTATCATAATTTTAGTTCATAGGAATTCTAGTTCTTCCATTTGCAAAAACCTGTCATAGAGGGGTTTTCTGCCTTAGCTCTTTAGTCTCCTTTCTAAGTGTAACTCTTGTTCCAAGTGCTGTAGCACAGTGGTTTTTGTAAGGTCTTACTTTCAAGACCAGTAGGTGTGTCTTAACATTTTTGTTTTTCATGCTTATACTTCCTGCAATCCCTGGTGCATTGTCAGCTGTTCTGTATAACTGTAGTTTAATACTTTAATTCAAAAGCAGAATAAATAGACTGATTTTCACAATCCAGTGGAATAATATGGCCAGACAGAAGTCTTTTTTTTTTTTTTTCCAGATGAATTTGAAGTGTGAAGCCTCAACCAGCTCTGAAAACAGTGAAATTGCATAAATAGGAGTGAGCCGTGAAATTGATATTACACTTTTGGCTTCAACTAATAAGGCTGCTTAACACCTGTACTCTCTTTGGGTGCAGAGCTATCACCACACCAAAAGCAGTCATCCTGCTGAACATCATGGCTTGGAGATTCTGTGCACAAGTTTTGTGCTAGACCTCTGACACAAGCCTTTTTGGTAAATTGTCATTTGTATATGGAGTAAGAAAGGAAGGAGTGCCTCACGTTCCTGGGTAATGAAGAGTAAGGAGCACCTCAGATTCCTGCTGTTTGTTGACTGATGTAGAAAATCTGACAAAGGCTTGTTCTTGTTGATATCAATGGACTTTTTCAATGTTCTGTGCACAGAAATTGCCTGTCAATATTTTCTCCAATATTTTTACTTACACAGCAATTAGGGAGCACTTAGAAGTTTTGTTAAATAAATTGAACTGCCAGCTTGTCACTGCTCTCACGGGAAATCTGTGTGTGCTTCAGTAAACAAGTAGATAAATCACATTTTGCAAGTGGCATTTGTGCCATAGAAGGAATTACTTGGAAAGAATATACCACTGCCAACAGTATGGTTTTGGCAGATTAGAATAAGTGCTTTCACTCATGTGAAACAAGATATTGCATTGTCTTTTGTTGTCTTATGATGCTGCATTAAGGTAAGACCTGCATCTCATACATTTTCTCCCAGTAAAAAAATAATTGGCTGATCTTTGTGTAGGCTTGGTTTGGGTTTTTTGCATGAATCCATTACTAATTTTTTGTGTTTCATACCCCTGTGTTCTAGGGGGAAAATGCCATCATAATTTCTTGAGAAGTTTACATTTTTATTAGAGGAGCCTCCTGTCACATTTTAATTGCATTTTTTTCCAGTTAACTAGGAGACAAGCCAGAGACAAGGGGGAATTACAGAGGAATGTGGACTAAAAAGATATAGAGGCAGAACAAGTACATCATCATTGATATTCTTTAATGGATTTTTTTTTAATGGGCTCCTTGTTGATGTGCTGATTGCACACTTGCATTGATTGTTAGATGTTATGTCTCTCATTTTCAAAGGCTGCTTATGATGACTGTACTCTGTCCCTTCACACTAAAAAGAAGAAATTACCATCTCTGAATATCCTACCTGCTGTTCCAGTTCTCTTTCCTTTTCTGCCTTTTAAATAAAAAATTGCCGTAGAAGAAATCAGCTGGTTTAAGAGCAGTGTGATGATCCCATTTATTCCCCATTAACTTTGTCCTGATTTTTCTGGTTTCTTGTGTGTTTCTTTCTCATTTTCCTCACAAGCTTTTCCATGGCTTAATAGTAACTTCAGATGAAGCATATGGTAATTTTATTTTAAGGACTGTAGTTTTAAATCAACTTTGAACAAATTGGATGAATTACACAGGCAACAAAAGTGAAGAAAACTGGTATTTTGGTTTGTCCATGTAGGCTCTTCACCTCTTAAAAGTGAAAATGATGTCATACCTGATGCTCTTCTTTCCTACTTCTCATTGACAATTCATAGAATCGTAGAATATGCTAAGTTGGAAGGGACCTATCACGATGCTCAATTCCAACTCCTGGTCCTGCACAGGACACCCCAAGAGTCACACCATGTGCCTGAGAACATTGTCCAAATGTTTTTTGAAGTCTGACAGGCTTGATGCTATGACCACTTCCCTGGGGAACCAATTAAGTCCATAGAACTTAAGCATGGAGCATAGGGCTATTCCAGGACCTGCTGGCCTTGAAGACAGTCCGGGTGAGAGGGGATCTCCAAAATGCAGAGTAAGACCTAAACTCAATTTATTTGCCATTACTAGAAAATACGTTTGTTCTTTTTAAGGGAAAACAAAGAATGAAACAATGTTTTCTTCCTGTTCTAGTGGTCTGGAGTGGTTATAAGTGCAATGCTCTGATGACTGCCAATGATGTGTTGTGCATATATTATAAATTGCATGATTGCATTGCATTGTGAACTTCAATATTTTATTAAATAAAGAAGGTTGTGAATCCATCTGTATCTAAACACAAACCAGGTAGTTCTGCAAATGGATAATTATATACCTATGAATGTAATTTTCAGAAGTCACCATCTAAATGTGTAGTTTATGCGTGTTTGAAATGTGTACCTGATTCGTACTTTTGAGCCCCTCCTTTTAATTAATGCAAAAGAGCATGCTTACTGTACTTTGTCACTAGCACAGTAAATTTTGCAATTATATGTTCCTCTTTGGAAGTACCATTGTGGGATTTCAGTGGTATGTACATATCTTAAGTCTCAAATGAAAGAGACTCACTTCGGAAATACTTATTTCCTCTTTGAATTTCAGGTTTGCAAGTTCAACATGGTATTAAAGACAGATTAGGTTCATTTTTCTCTCATTAATTGTTGCCACTGCTAAGAAGTTTGAAGCTCATGCTAAGGTGGTGTTTTCCCTGTGCATCTTTGTCAGATAGGAAATGATATATTGTGAATTTCTTACAGCTTTGAAATAGGATTACAGCTGAAATGAATGGCAACAGCCATGTTCAAAAATTCCTCAGAGTACTAGGGGTCTGTCCTTCCAAACAAAAATCCTGATATTTTCTCACCCTAAATGGAATAAAAATCTACATAAATAACAGGTAGTTGAACCTTCGGTTCTACTGCAGATTTTAATATCCCCAAATCATGGCAGACATTAAATAAATTGTATAAAAATGTGTAATGCAATCAGCCCCTGGCTTTGATTATTGTTTTCCCTGGTGATTAGTAAAATATTTGAGCAATTAAATGAAATATCCAGTGGTTCCATTTACCATGAAATAAGCTTGCAATAATTTTTCCTGGTCTGTCTATCCTAATTCCTTAGAAAATTACCATGCCAAATAATTTGAGTTTATACAACTAATAGTATATTTACACTCTGATAGAAACCCCTCAAGGAAAATGTCTGGTGTAGAGCAGGCCCAGGTCTTGCTTCTCCTTTTACTCCATTTTCCAATAAAACCAAAAGTAGTTTAGCAAGCATACATAGTAGTGGATGACAATAATGCATCTTAAGTCACTGAAAGTCTTAAAATGTGTTGAACTATGGAAAATAAATTCAGTGTATGTTCCAACAGTGATTTCATCTTTTATTTTAAAAACTCTTCAGATGCAGCATTTTTCAATCAAACTTTGTTTTTCTCATTCTTTATCTTTCTGGGATGGTGAGTACTGCTTACTCCTGTGTTCCTGTTAGTAATGGTATTGTTCATTTGTCAAACTGACCTAGTAGAGATTTCATAAGCTGTGAACTACTTTGCCTATGTAATATTATGCTCCACTCAAAGAAACATTTCGAGTTGTGTGTTCCCTTCAGGGGGGTTAAATCTTGCACTGAGTCAGGTGTTTACTGAGCTGGAGCTTCAGTTTGCTAATCCATGAGTAGGTAGGAGAAACTGAATGGAAACAGAGTACTTAAAACTGCATGTAGTTTCTTCAAATCTTTCATCCGTCACAAATTTCTATTTACAATAAAGGTTCATGGGTTTTCTTAGAGCTTTATATCCTTTGGTTTCAATGGTGTTTCCTTTAACCCTATTGGTAAGAATATTGTTAGCAGTATCAAAGTAGTATGAGTTCCTCCTTTGTATTTTCCCACTATTCTCTATGTTCCTGTGCGTATTATATTTTGTTATTTCTTTTTACCCTGAGACATATGTCTAGCATTATCCTGCTCCCATATTTCATAATGCTGACTGTCTTGCAGCTTCAGCACTGCAGATTGTCTTCCTTGTCCTTTCTATGACCTTTTCTGTTTTAGCTTCACTTGCACCAGTTCCTCCACTGCTTTACACTGAGCTGTCAAATAATGTTATCACATCTATTAATTTAAAACTTTCACCTCTTTATTTGTTCTGATTTCAATACGGCTCTCCTTTGTCTTGCTTTGAGGGTTTTTTTTTATTTCTTTCTAACTATCCTCAGTACTTGGTGTGTTCCATGCCCGAATGTGTCTAATACCAGTTATGTATAGAAAATTATAATAGAGTTTGTGTCATACACTGAATTTGGCTGGAATGGTGAGCCGGTAATCTCCTCCCTTCATGAGTGCTAGATAAATGATCCTAATATTACTGTAGTTAAGCTACCCACTATAGCCTGTGATTTTTTAAATTACATTTTTCTTCATGATGCAGCAGATTATTTTCTTCAATACAATTTCTGATTTTAGATATAATATAATGGCTGGAGTAATTAAAGATGAAATGTGTTTTACTACAGATATGTCACATGCATTAGAAAATCTGAACGGTTTTTCTGGTAATAGTGTAGTAATAATAGCATCAAATCAGTATCAGAGCCACATAGCAGTACCTGACTTAGTGTAGACCCACACTGTGCCCCAGAGGAACTTTAAAAGGGAATATTGTGTGCTGAAATTACAGGGTGCTTCCATGCCACCCAATGCAGACTGTTGCAAGCTCACTCTGAGGTCAGTAGTGTAGGTTCTGTCCCCACAGAAACACCCAGCAAGGGGAGCCACAGGCTGCACCAGGCTTGCATCCCACAGGATCACACTGCAGGTGAATGTGGAGCCTGTCAGAATTCTGACAAAACCCAAGATCATTTCTGCTAGTGGCCCTGTTGTCCTGTGCTTGGATGATGCTGGAAAAGTCACTTTCGCTCTCTGCTGCAGCTTGTCCATCTGTAATAAAATTCTAGGGTAATTTAACACCATTTTTCAAATATCTTCAGAAAACCTCTTCATAAGAATGAGAAATTTTTACTCTTCTATGCCTCATTTCAGTATACATTGGGTAGATTTTTGCCTGGCTCCCCATTTTTCTTTGTGCTTATCTGAAGTGCAGGATTCAATTTAGCATTGTGTCATTTGGCTTTTATGTGCATTATTCTCTGTGTCTGAGATGGAAGAGAACAAACTAATTTGGAGGTGTTTCTTGTTTCCTGCAACTCAGTTACCACCACGTCATCTGCTACTCGGAGTGTCACAACAAGAATAAGCTACTAAAAAATATTCCTCACCAGAGATACTTTAATGAACAGAACGCAGGATGTGTGATGAGATTCATTGCTGAGAATGTTTTCAAGAGAACTTTACAAAGTCCTAATGTGAGAAAAAAAGCTGTGGTTTTCAGTCATGGACGAGCTGCAGATGCATCTTCTGTTAAACAAGCTGTTATGGAGATGAGCGCAGTAGAAGTCATTCCAGTAGTTACTGCTTCTGAAAGCATCTCTCCCAAGCTTTCCTGGTAAGAAATTTACTAAACTTTTCTTTATGCTCAGTAATATTAGTTTAAAACTAGAAACCTTAAATGTATTCATTTAATATGATGCTTATTCAATATGTAATCCTCTTGAAGATAGTGACCCACTATCCCCATAAAGGTATAAAGCTTTGATCCAAGTGCTGCACACAAACCTCTGTCAGCTATCTTTAGTGATGTTTAGTAGTAGTAATAATAATAATAATGTCATAATTGTGATCATTGTCATCATCATCATCATTATTTTCTTCCTTGTCTGTGCCTTTAAACTGTCTTTATCTCAACCCCTGAGTTTTCTTACTTCTAGCCTTCTGATTCTCTCCCCCATCCGGCTTGTGGGGGAGTGAACCAGAGGCTGCATGATACTTAGTTTCAGCTGGGATTAAACCAGGACACCAACACTGCACTGTCTTGCTAAAGACCCATGGGTGGATTTTTAAATACGGAATGTATAAATCAGACTATCATTAGTGATGTATGAGAATGTGCATCTCAGAGGTACATCTCTGCTTAACGTCATCTTTCTATCACATGTGAAAGTGTTCATGATCAAGAATGATTTTAGATTCCTTCCTTTTTTCATGTTCTTTTGGGCTGTTGAATATAAGAAGTATCACTCCGAACAAAACATTTAAGAGGGTGTTCTATCTCAAGGCTGTGAGCCTTCCAGGTGTCCTGTTTTGCTTTGTGCTGCCTCATACGGGATGAAGTTTCTTGTTGTAAAGGACTGCATGAAGAAGGAATGGGTGTGGAGCTTCTCTTTCAAGAGAAAAACTGCAAAATGTCTTTACTGGTCTGTTCTAGTGCACACCAAACTTCTCATGAATAGATATGTCTGTCCTATTTTTACCTATGAGTCTTTGGAGCTGGAAGACATGGTCCAGCCTGGATACTTTGATGTTGTGGCCCACATTGCAAATCTCTTCTATTCATTGTTGCAAAAACTGCATTAGTTATGTTGTTAAGGTAGATGTCCCTTATCACTGATGACTTCAAAATTCTCAAGACAGCAAACTGTTTCTCTTGCAAAGTTTGAGGTACATCAATAGTGCCCATAGAGTGGCTAAGGAAAATACAAAACCTGTGCTGAGGTGTTTTCTGACTTTTTCTTATCTTTCAAGTATTAAAGCTCAAACTAATTGGCAGTCATGTTGCTCTTAATAATTTAAGTTGCTCTTAAATTAACCTGCAATAATTTTGAAGAATTACTGAAAGCAGATTTAGCTTCTAAATAAATTGCTATAT
This sequence comes from Calyptomena viridis, assembly GCA_013390005.1. Lineage (NCBI taxonomy): Eukaryota > Metazoa > Chordata > Aves > Passeriformes > Eurylaimidae > Calyptomena > Calyptomena viridis. The sequence continues at coordinate 15,429 of WEIV01027803.1, read as the reverse complement.
TCTGCAAATTCGCCCAAGTATGGATTAATTTTTGTTATTCTGCTGTTTAGTTTCTGGGAGGATGTTATACTCTTGTCACTTGCTATAAATAAAAAATGTTAGAAAGGAGTTCATAACCGTAGTAGTTCATTTAATACTGCCAAGTGGCCCTACAGCAAAATGTGATTTGTGTATTATAAATGTCCTAGAAAATCGTGTAATTCTATTTGAGACAGAAAAGGCCAAATTTAACAACATATAGTTATCATTAAAGAACACATTATGGAATGGAGGTGTATTTCTACGAAATAATGTCAAAAAGAATGTACAATAACTATAAATTTTTCGTTGAGAGTAAATTATTGTTCTATCTGATTAGAAAGGAGAGACAGGATATATGAAAAAATATTTGTGAGAAGGAAGATTTTTGCATTAAAAAAATGGAATTATTAATTTAGATTCTGTTAATGTTCACCAAAAATAATCTGTGGCCTTGCAGAAATTATAATAACACTGCTACATAGGAAGGATTTTATTAATTTAAAGGATGTATTTCTTCCTTTCTTCCCTACATTATAAAGAAAAACTCTTGCTTTAAAATTGATTAGGTTGTGTTTCTCTAACACACAGTGGAAACCCATGAAGCAACGTCCAAGATTATTTTAACCTATTAAGTTTTCATTCTGACTTGCATTATTAAATAATGTTGTCTGGGAAAAAGACTTCCCGGTCACACATGGTCTATAAGGAGACTATATTAGGCACAGTGGAACTCATGTGGAAAATCCCAAAGGGGAACTGAGACTAGCTCAGTTAGTTAAAGCATGGTGCTAATAACATCAAGGTCATGGGTTTAATCCCCGCATGGGCCATTCACTTCAGAGTTGGACTTGATGATCCTTGTGGGTCCCTTCCAACTCATAATATTCTGTGATTCTTGTTAAGACTGAATTATTTAGTGCCATTTCAGTGGTTTCTACTGCAGATGAGTTATTTGAAATGGAAACCCCTTCCTTTTCCTCAGGTGTCATGCTCAGCTTACTGAATTTCTCTGTTCTTCTTCCTGTGCCTCAGGCCTCCTCACGAGCAAGTCCAGCAGGATGTGACCTGCCACTTCTTTCACATTGACTAGATTTTACTTATTTCTTAAAGCATTCATTGTCTTCATCCAGAAAGGTATGACTTGTTTCTAAACCCAGCCAATTAAAAAAAAAATAATTGCTTTAAAATGCCACTATAAAAGATTATGTAGTTTGGTTAAATTTTACATACTCTGTCATCCAGCACAGTTCTTGCAAAATTACCACAAAGTGCCAGTGATTGCTGCCGCTGCTTCCTCTGTCACATTCTAGGCAGATAGGAAGTCTTTGTCGTTTAAAAATGTGAGGAAGTTAATTTCAAGTTGCATCTGTTAAAGCAGAACAAATGGTGTAAGAAAGCAGGCACAAACAGGGAACAGAAGAACTAGTTTTGCTGGGAAGGAAGGAAGGAAGGAAGGAAGGAAGGAAGGAAGGAAGGCTTTTCGATTGCCCTTAGATTCTAAGATCATCCATATCTGTGGCTTCTAATAGGATAGAAAATCCTCAGTGCAGCTTCTTGAGTTACTTTATTACCATGTATTTTATATTCGTCATATAGCTAGAAAGGAAATTCAGACTTCAGTAGGGTTGTTTAAATACAGGTCAATGGAGAATGCAAATGGGGACGGAGTTCAGAATTAATTTATAATGTGTGCATGGAAATTCTGCTCCACTGTTGGAAATTAGAGGGAAAAAATGACTGTGAGGTGAAATGCTGTATCTTGGGGTGAAATATAGACAAGTGGCCTGCTTTCATTGAAGATTGACTCCAACTGACCTTCAGTGGGATCTAGGTGCTTCTGCCTCATCACTCAGCTTTGGAAGTCTAATGCCTAACTTCTTTTGCTACTGTTAAAATATAAAATCTGTCTGTCAAATGAAAATGAGAACAAGATAATGATTGCCTGTATCCTCTGCAAAGTGTGTTCAATTGTGACGCTGAGCATTATGTTACTCATAGACTTTGTTAGTATCTTTTAGCTAAAACATCAGAACACCTTACTAAGGTAATAAATCATTAAGATGTAAATATAATCCTCACCTTCATCTAAACTTAAGTTTATTTAGGTCTGTCTTGTTTTCAGACAAGTTTTCCTATTGATGAGTGCAAAATCAGACCACTATAGCATTAATCTCTCTATATATCTAGTGTTTGTTGTAAGTGTATAAAATTAATGAAGTTACTTAATTTGCAACTATTCTAGGATAAAAACAAAAATTTTGCCAAAATCTTCTAAGCCCCACAAAACTAAAGAATTTGATTAGTGATTACTGAACAAGTGAGGACAGCTACACACCAGAAGACCTCAAGGAAAAGTATGATAAACTCCACAAGCAGTGTCAAAGACTTGAGTAAATCCATGACATAACTACTGGACTATCAGGGGTTAATGGTGAATAAGATTTGCTTCCAGAGCATTCTCTTTATTGAGTCTTTTCAACCAGTTTTTTGTCTGTTTAGTTAAATTCTGCTTGATCTGCAAAGATCAAGAGCGGAACTGGACTATAATAAGCACATTAGAAATTGACATTACAGCATGTTTAAAAAAGGTCTAAAATTGTTGTACATAATTTTTTGTATCAGTTTTGTCCTTTAAACATACCTTTGCAGTCACAAAAAACTACTCATTGTGCCCTTCTGAAAATTTCCAAGTACCATACCATATTTTAACATTAGAATGCTACCTTTTGTTTTTTCCCTTGTGTTACATGAAGGCTTAAATATAATGAGAAAAGAGGAGTCAAAACTGAGGAAATCAGTCACTGATGACAGCCAGTTTTGTGATTCCTTGTGCCAAAGGCATTGGTTGGTTCTAAAACCAAATTGAAGTGCAGAAGGCTCACTTTCAACGCAGAAATTCATTAGAGAGCTGCCCAGGAAGGGGCACTGCAAGGCCAGAATTCAGGTCAGCAAAAGAAAATAAAGCCTTATGAAACATGAAGTTTATAACCCATTGTATTTGGGACTATTTTCCCAAAGTGTAACTAAGAATAATGTAAAATTTCCTGACATTTTCCTGGTTTGTGTTACTACTGTATAGAAGGATCTCTGTTATGTAGGCAGGCACATTATCAGCTTATAGCTACTTGTTAGGACAGCTCTAGCATGAACCTGGAGAAAAACCTGAATTCCGGTATTAGAAAAAAGTGGTGATAGTAATAAGCAAAACCAAAGATTTTGCTTTCTGCCCTTGGAGGAAAATAGCTAGAGCAGCTGGTTGAGAGTTCTTGTTTCTACTTTCATATGTTTGTAAATGCCATCTCTTATTTGTAGTCACCTCGTTCTAAGTTTTCTCTCGCAGCAGTTCACATATACATTACCATGGATCATGGTTGATAACAGCAGTATTATTGACTTGTAACAATCAACTTTGTTTCTTTCCCCTGCTTCAAGCTGTTCTTTTCATTACTTTCTTCTTCTCTCTTTGCAAGAGTATGATTCACATAAACCTCCCTCCATTTCCTGAATGAATCCTCTCCAGGGGAGACAAAAAGCCTGAAGTTTTTCCACTCACCTGCTGTCTCTTCCCAGCTAGTCTTTTAAAGCACAGGGTTGTGTTTTGGTTTCTCTCGGCTTCATGCTGTTTCCAAGATTTAGGTGAATATAAACTGAACTGCAGAGTAGGTATCAAAATAGTCAATAGTTGCCTAGCTAAAAGGAACAGATCTTCTTCTGGGAAAAGTCTTCCAAATCATTCTTAACATCTGCTTGAATTTTTCCTGAAAATGGGTTTCGGGCTTTTGCAACATGCTTCAGAAGGGTTTATTTCTGATTTCTTTCTAGCTTTTGTTCCTTTCCCAAGGTGTAAATTCTAACCACAGACAGTATGTTGTAAGAAAAAAATTGTCAGTACCATAAAGACATTAAACGGCTTTTCCTTGCATTTTTCTGCTGTTCATCATCCCTCAGGAATGCATTAGCAATGTTTGCTGAAATCATGATCTGATAATGGTTGTGACTACTTGTACTGTCTGGTCCACTCTAACTCACCCTAGAATTTTGGGGTTTTTTTCTCTCATGAGGACACATTCACAAAACATAATACAGCATAAAATGGTAATTTTCTCTAGACAAGATAGAAAAACCAATAGGTGCTCCAGCATAGCCTGTCTTGTAGTCTGATACACTGATGTGCACGGACTTCTGAAGCACATGTTACTTTTCAGTACGAGGAGTGAACTAGACTTGTGTGTTGGAAAAGTATCATTGGATGCCAGGGGTTTTTTTCTTTCACTCAAGCTTTTTATGTCTTAAGACATACTGGCCCTTTCCTGCTTCAGTTCTTAGATTAAAATTTTGGCTCATGCTAGTTAATACAAAGCTATACATTTATGCATGTTACATTTGTATTGTAAGATGAGGATTTATGAATTTTAAAATCAAGTGTTCTCTCTCCCTTGGCAATTCCCTTTTCATTCTCCCCTGCATGTTTAACTCAGCCGGCATTTAGAAATAGATTCTTTTCAAAATTTGCTTTGCATCCAGGAGAATTTTCTGATTTTATTACCTATTTCTCTTTTCAATTCTGCTATACTTTTTTTCTTGGTTTTGTTTCATTTTCAGATGCTAAGGAAATCTTCCAATTTTTGTTTGAATAATCTTTTTTTTTAAAACCACGCACAAGTAAGATATCAAAAAGGAGGATTTTAAAAATGTTGTTTGGAAAGATGTCTTTACACTTACACCCCAAAACTTCAAGAATTAGTAATAAAAATGTGTATGTCCAAACCTGGTTGGTAATATACTTGGGGGAGTGAAGCAGAGAAGACTAAACTGCATTCTGGTGACTGCTGCTGGCAGGAAGCCAGACGGTTAGGGCTCAACTTTCATTTCCAACCTTTTCCTGAGCATTCTGCCTTCTTTGGCACAAGCACAGATTGCACGGAGATCATGTAAACTGTATCAGAAGCAGACCCTCTAAATTGCATCTCACTGGCAGATATGATATTTACATTGAACTGCCAAGGTAAATCTCATCTTGAGGAGATTAGTGGGAAGTCCAAGCTCCTATTTTTCAGTGAAAAATTTTAACATTCTGAAAATAAAACAAGGTGATTTGTTTGTCATCACCACTCCTGAATATGGTAAGTTCTACAGTAATTTACTATAAATTATGTTGATTTGTATATTTATGAATTCATTTCAGATTCAAGGTTCAGTATTTTAATGAGGTACATAAGAAATGTACTTTCTTCTTGCAACGCTGCCTTTTCACATAGTGTGTACATGGATGAAGTTAATATCATCTGCAGTTTAGCCCATCTGGCCTAGTTGTCTTCAAAGATGTGATATTTTCCTTATGATCATCTGCAACAGTAACAACAATCATCCTTGATTTAGGCTTTGAGAGGGAAGTTGTGTCTGTATCTCAGCTTGCTTTTATAATTCTCAGATCTTTATCTCCCCTGTGATTTTTAGACCTACTCTTCTTGCTCTTGCTCTCCATAGATCCTTGAAAGACCCCTTTCTTTGGCAGTCCCTTTCTTTCCTGTGTACCTACAAATATTAACTTCTTTCTTCTTAATTATGCTAGGAAAGTCTCTTGTGATATAGTCTCCTCCCAAGAGACTATACTTGGTATCTCTTACCAAATAATTTCTACATAATATCAATGTACTATATTGTAATAATATTCCATTTCAGTTCCTTCTAGTCTCTGATCCATTCCTTCAAAACCCAGTGTTTACAGACATATGTAGATGATGGTTTTATGTATAATTATCTCCTTTGAAGCTGACTCTTTGAAGAAATCAATGAGCAATGGAAATCATAAGATGAGAAAACAGGTTTCATTTCAGCCATAACCCCTACCTTGCTTTCTAGAGTGTAAGTGCCAAAGTGGTGTCAGCTAGAATAAACAGTCTCCTGGAGATTCCAACCAGCATAGCACAAACTCATCACAGTGAAGAAAGCCAGTGATTTTTAGCACTTAACTTTTTTCCTGCTTTGTTGGAAAGGAAAGGTAAAAATAAAACTTCTGCTTCTACTTTCAGAGCTGTTGCCAGCTTTACTTTATTTGTAGTACTGATGGTTTTCCCTCTTCCAGAATCGATGGCACCTGGCTGCCTTATGGTAGCTGGTCTCATTCTAACAAGAAATCAATTACCTGAGGGAAGCTATGTCTTTGCTTTTTCTATGGCCAGGGTATACTCCCCCATGAGTGTTTAAATTTGGAAGGCATGAGAATTTGTGATCCTGGCTGGATTTTTGGAATCTCAGAATAGTCAAGTCTTGTTAATAGTCAGAATAGTAAACAGTCTTGTTAATAACAAAACACTTCTGTTTTGTTGGAAACTGAATTTCATTCAAGAACTTATTTAAAGAAAAATAAAATTTTCTTTCCCATTTTACAGAAACCTGTGTACACAAATAAATTTTATTATTTTTTTACAGGCCATCCCTGTCAGAAAATTTATGCTAGTTATTATAAAATTCCAGCTTTATTTTTCAACATGCTATTCTTGAATGTAGTAGTTTTGTGATTAATAACCCTTAATGTTTTTTTTCCTCTAAATTTATTTATAATTTAAATACAGGCAAACCCTTGATGTTCACAACAGCCTAAAACAATGTGTTTCATCATTAATTACATGCATTATGAAATAGTACCTTCTCTTGTACATGTCTATCTCATCTTTCATTTGATATTCTATAGTTCTCACATTACAAGCATCAGCAAATAGTTATTGCCTATTCAGTTTTTCCTGTCACTGCTTATTTACAGATCTGTTATCTCTTTCTTCAGGCTTCTGTTTTCCACCTGCTGACTTCAAGTCTAGTTAACTGTTCTTTATATGGAAACCATTCTTTACCCACAATAGACTTCTCTGTGCCTCCCATAGTTGTATTATATTACTTTAATTATTAAGAAGAAGTACTGCACACATTATTCACAGTAAGAGAGCACGATGGATTTTTCATTGATGTATTTTCTCATTCTTTCCCTGATAATGTGTAATGTAGCCATATCTTACAGGCCACATTTCTCCTGAGCATAAGTCATGCTCTCACTGGCTGTGACCTTATTCCCCTTGGTTGGACAGGAGAACCTGGCCTCAGGTCATTGGACAACTAATATAAACAATATAGTTTGATATATATTTCTGTAACTGCGCAAGAAGAAGGGCAGACATGTTCTGACTTTCTTAGTGAGCAGACATGTTGAGAGCAGACCCTCTGCTTGGTCAGACACCTGGCCAGGGAGAGTCTTGTGTCCAGAGCTTTCCAGACAGTTTGCCTGGGAAGCTGTGAATGCAGAGTCTGCCGGTAGGTATTAGAGCTCTTGCTGCTGCTTAGATGCTTAAGTTCTCTCTGCATAGAAATTAGCAATCTTATAGATAGATAAAGCCTCTGAACACTTCTTGGAGTCTACCCTCTCGTCATTATGCCTCTGGGACCATGCGAGAAACCCATAGTATAACATTCATTTTAACTTGTGGATCAATGCTGAGCACTGGGTTCATATTTTTATAGGACTCTCTGTTATAACTCCAACATTTTTTTCCCCTGAATAGAACTAAACTATTCAGGCCTCATTCAGGTCTGCTCATTAGAAACACAGAGTTAAAACTGGACTGTATTTACCATATACACCACTTTTACCTGCAAATAATAGAATTTGACATGGAATCATTCAGTCATCCACTATCATGGAATCCCTCTGTAAAATTTTTGCAGTCAGTTTTCATTCCTATTGCCCCAAGCAGGTTACTGTCTTCAGCCACTTTGGACACATTGCTATTTCTTTCTCTTTTCTTGTTAATTTAATAACTTTATTAATTTAATAACCACAATTAACAATGTTAATCTGTGAGAAGATTTTATATCAGATTATGATGTTAGTTAGTTTTGGAAGGATTTCATTGGGGAACTTGTCAAAAGCTTTCTGGCAATGCAAGACAATCGACTAGACCTGTATTGTTCACATGGCTAGGTATTCTTTCAAAGATAGGTTTATGATAAAAGACTTCACCTTACATGTTGACTCTTCCTTGGTAGAGCACATTTATTGATGTCTTTACCAAATCTGCTTCTTTTTATAATTCATACTAGTTTGCCTACTTCATGCATTAGGTTTATAAACTCACCAGAATTTTTCTGTGAGACCTGATGTGAATTCTGCCAATTTCAATCCTTCTAATATTAGAACAGTTTTAAGCAAAAAGCTCCAAACCATGGTTAGCAGTTCAGCTGTTTCATTCCTGATGACCTTTAAAGTAAGTCGTCTTTTAGATGTGAATTTTCTTCTATTGGCAAATTCTCTTGGCAAATTACTACTGATTGAAACCTGTCCTAACAACCTGGCAGATGTTTCAAAAAGAGAGATCCTGTGGCACATCATGTACACTTGCAGAAAAGGGACAGGATGCTAGCATAGGCATCTCCCCAAACTCCTCCATGGTGAACCCAGGGGCAAAGTACCCATTTAATTATCTGCTATGGCCTTATTTTGTTTGAAATCGTCTTTTACACCTTACACTGATGTACATTCCTGATGTATTTGAAAAAGGGTTTATTATTTGCTTTTATGTCTTGCAGATTTTTTTCCCAAGAATATATTTTGCTTTGCTATATTGTATTTTACATATGTTTTCCAAAGTTTATTTTTCTCTATTTTCCATTTTACTGTAACTTATTCCTTTCGGAAGGTTTCTTTTACCTCATAATAGTCTTCAATATGCTAGTGTGAATGTGTTATCTAAAAATATTATCCCTGTTTAAATGTCACACAGTGGTAGGATATCATCATCAGCATTGCAGTTACATGGAGTCTTTCACTGTTGGACTTTCCACTTTCGCAGCCTCTGTAATTTCCTTTAACACAGCACTGACTGAATTGTCTTTCTGCTAAGAAAATCTATGCCTTCTTTTGATGGGATTCTGCCTCTTCAGCTTCCCTTTTATGTTTTGCCAAGTTATGCTCCAGGTTTGATCTGAGGGTATAATGCTCCTAATGACACATACCCAGAGGAAACATTACTGCAAATATGCTCTTTCACATCCATTCTCCACTCCCTTGTCTTTCCTTTAAATATTCTGCCAAAACTTTTCTAATTTCAACTGTCAGCAATGTGGTATTATTTTAGTTTAAGAGAAGACCATCTTTCCTGAAGAACTTAGAAAAGATTGCCCTGTACTCACTGAATCTTGGTTCTACCTCCTTACACCATTTCCTTATCCAGATATCATATATTTCTGGCAGTGTACAAGATTCTGGAAAGTAATATTTTTATTGTGGAAAATAATAAATTGTTTTGGAAAATAATATTGTGATAGTTCTGGTCCTTTCCCTCCCTTTTGAAAGCTCAGTTTTTGACTCCTTAACATGTTTCCTATTGTTTTGTGCACACAATGGTTCAACCACTGGGCCATCTGCAGATTTCCTAAGAGCCCATCGGGTTACTGTGTACCTGGGTCACTGTGTGCTTTACGTGAACCATGGGAATTTCCTGGCTCAGACGTTTACCTATGTGGTGAGACTCCTAGACCAAAGATAACTAACAAGGCTGTGTCTTGGGGTGACTTTATGATGTATCCTATATAGCCTACTCTATGCCAGAAAAAGTGAATGAACTTAGCCCGAGAGCAGAGAGGGAAAAAACTCACAGCCAAAGGAACTTTTTCAAAGCAAATCGGTGTTTCAAAGTCACTCTTCACTCAGTTGTTATTCTGCTGTGAAGAATATGGCTGGGCCTGGAGGCGGGGGGGAAGCACCCTGGGCTTGCTCTTCCAGGCGGCTCTCAGCTCGATTTTCTTTGGAGAGAGACAAAGAGTTGAACTCCTGTGTTTTCCTGAGACTTTGGTTTCTCTTCTTCTCTTCTGGACTTGTTCAGGATACCAGAACATCGAATCCTCTCTGGGAGACCCTTCCACTGGCCTGGCCTGGCAGGGGTGCCCCCATGTCAGCCCAGCTGCAAAGAGAAGAGAGAGACCATACCAACAGAAAGACTCTAAAATCTTCCAGGTTTTCTCTCCACAGTGAGAGACTTTATTATTTATTATTTAGCATTATTATTATTTTCCTGTGTGGCTGTTAAGTAAATTGTTTTGTACCTTCTTCACTTTCCTTTGAGGAAAATATTCTTTTTTCCCGAACCTTAGTGGGGGAGGAGGAACTGCAGCCTGCTTTCTATCAGAGGATAATTTTTTTTTTTTCCCACCCTCTCTGAGTTTTGTCTTGAACCAGGACAGGCTGCTTTCCTCAATAACCCATTAACTGCCTTTATGTAGTTAAGGATGGTTAACTTTGCTGTCACAATGTCTGATATCTTGGTGCAAAGTTTCAGGGCAGTTTTGCAATTTGGGATTTGGGATTGGTTTAGCCAGCTGCTTGAAATGTGTAGATGTGTTTTGAACTGTGGGTGAAGCATCAAGCTCCTGCGTTCTAAGATACTTTTGATGAAATATTGATGAAATCTGCTGAGTTGTATCTGCTGTTTTTCCAGGCTTAGAAGGAGAACAGGGACCGAACCAATGTTGCTACTCTGAGAAAGCAGATTAAAATTAACGATAGGTCCTGAATTACTGGATAAATCAGCACTTCCACTTCATCCAGAAGCCTTCCTTGTAAGAGGGAACATGATGAGTTAGTAGGTGAAAAATCTGTGTTTATTAATAGAGAAGTACTCCGTAAGATGTAAGAGTTTTGATAAATATTATTAAACAACACCATTTTGTTTTCTTTTTTTGGTTAGTTTGCTGGAAAACTGAGTCTCACTTATGACACTTTGAAGTTGACTTATTGACATTGTAACATGTTTTAATCAAAGCTAAACATGCTATCTCCCACTAGTTAAATCCTGCTTTTGTCTTAACTGACTCCTGGGTTTCACCAGCTCCTGACAGCTCCACTACAGCTAGCCTGCGAAAGGCAGAGCTCAATGGCAGAGGTTATGTTGGGAGAAAAATTATTATACTCCTTGTCTGTCATTTCACCACTTGTTAATTTATTAAACATTTCTACTCAGAGCTAGCCTTTATTTCCCATTTCATGATCTCTCCACAAGCTTTCTTTGTCATTACTATAAATTTTAATGTAGCTGCTGTCCTTGCTTTACCTCTGTTAACGAAGGCTTCTTATAAATGCATACTTCATCTACTTCTGTCATCTTTTTCTTCCAGGCTGCTTAGAAAAATACAGACTAATGATTTGTTTTTTCCACCCTTTGATTCTGTTTTCCTCTTGGCCTTTTGCCATTCCCTGCCTTCATCGCCCGACTCCGCGTTCCCTATTCTGAAGGTGCATCAAAATTTAGTTTTTCTGATAAATCAAGGAAATTTAAAGAAGTTGAACACAGTTCACTACTCTTCAACAGGGAAGAGTTGTATGAATGAAGATGAATAGCAGCAGCAAAAATACAGGAGGATTTGGTTGCTTCAGCAGTCCAGAAGCAAATATCAATAGTACAATGTGATGAAAGCCCCAAATCGCACTCTGTCATGGTCTTACCAGACTGTTGTAGATAAGACAAAAGAAAGTACTTTGTGTATTTGGAGCACAGTGGCAGCTGCCACATACTGTGGAAAATGTAGACAGAATGCAGTGACTGGCATTTTGCAGTAAGTGCCATAAAGAAGGCCTGGATAATCTGAGTTCATTGAGCCTAAGGTTAAAGGTGATATCCAGGTGTAGTAGCAGGCATAACAGTCTTCTTGGTGGTATCTTAAAGAAGAAAAGTGAAGTACAAAGCCAGAAGAAATCTGCCTGATTTACAGCAAAGATGTAAATCAGACATGAAAGAGAAGTGGCAAAGGCCATCATCAGGGACTTCCCTTTTCTTGTGCCTCATAAGAACGTTGTTTCAGGGATATCATAGGTATGTTGATCTTGTTTCAGGTAAAGAATAAACTGAATATGTTCTTTCCTTCTTTTACAATTCGTGCTCTCCCTGTCTTTCCTTAAGCTGTCTTATTCTCTGCTTCTAACTGTCCTGCTTTTCCTGCTAAATTAGCCAGTCATTAATTCTGTCCCAGTTCTTTCTTGTAGGGTGCTGTAACCACAAGTCACTGAAAAGACTGGTGTGGATTTGGGCAAGCAAATGGTGTGGGACACCTTGAAAGCTTCTTTGATGGGAACAGTACAAGTGTTATAAACTGATAAGCACAGCTTTGTGACATGAATAAGGTTGCTGTTTAAGAAGCTATGGTGTCTCAAAAAGATTGTCATTCCCTGAACTCTCATAAATGAAGTCCTGCAGACTTCCCCCGTCGCATCTGTCTCCAGTGCAGCAGGTTGTCTCTTCCTTACCCTGATCTGAATGTGCTCCTGAGCTCTAATAAGCCAGCTTTGATTTTAGAAGTTCAGGACTACAAGTAAACATAGGCAACAACAGAGAAGACCTCACTGAAGCAAGAAACCCAGCATGGCCCATCATGCAGCAACTTTTTCCTTGTGATGAATTGATAGTGCAGTATATTGTGGGTTTGTGGATCAAATTGGTACTAAACATGTGAGAAAATGCCCAGTTTTATTAATCCTTGTGATTTGTGACTCTGCTCTTGGTTTGGGTGTGCAAGCATGCCCTGTGCCTCCGACTGACATGGTGTTTGCCTTGGACTTCCACTCAGACGTTGCACCGCAAATATTTGAAATAATGAGAGAAATTATAATTGTAATAGTCAATGCCACCAAAATCAGAGACAACAACTTCCTTGCAGGAGGCAGTCATTGTTGTCTCCTACACCCTGGCTGTCCACAGCTTGGTCTGCTTCTCAGAGTCCTGCAACAGGAATAAATACCTCAGAGGTCCTAAAAATCTGAACTATCAATGATCCTCAAGTGGACATAATATTGTCAATGCACTGAGGCCATTGTCAGAAACTTTTCCAAGTGAATGATATAAGTTTTTAACAGAAGAAAGAGTGTATTTCAGCCTGATCCCACCACAAATATATTAAACACTGCAGTCCTGAAGTACAGCAAACTGGACACTTTTTTCTGGCATTTTTGCTTTTAATGGTATTCCCAGCAATGAGAAAGAATTTGAGGTAATAAATTTGTTTTCTTTGTTGCTGGTTTTTTTTTAAGTCAATTAAAAATCCTACACAGGCTAAGAAAGAGGTAGAAGAGGACAGCTTGACAGTATAACAAAGCGATGTGGAAGGGAGAGACCACAAGCAAAGCTGCAGGTTTCTGTTCAGAGTTTGGTTTATGGCACTACAAGAATGAAAACTCTTGGATCTGGAAATTGGTGTTTAAGAAAACTTAAGGTGCCTAAGGAATCTGATAAAACATTGCCCGAATTTGCCTGCCTCCTTATAGTTAGTTGAGACCATTTGATAATGAAGCTTTTATTTATAAAAAAAAAAAAAAGATGTTTTTCCCACTACTTCCTTTCACACTTGCCTTTCTCCCTCTCTGTCTCTCTCTGCACCCAGTTCTGGGGTGTATTAGTGAGTTACCAAGAGTGTTTATAAGGGTTTTTGCAAGCCATGCTTTAACAACTTCCTGCCAATTCTTACAGGTTGTGTGTCCTCTGACTACCTCTTGTAATTTGGATTACTTCCTTTAACTGCTGGCTGTGCTGACTCCTGCAGGGGTTCATGGCTTCTTACCAGGTGAGTTTATTTCTGACTTTTCCTACATTTCTTTCTCTTTCAACCTTGAGCTCTGTCTTCATGGAGTAATTCCACATTGCTGCTTTCTACCCCATTTGCTATCCATGTATTCATTTTATCAGTGTAAGATTCTGTGAAAGGCTGTGTAACATCTGAGAATGCTTTCTTTTAAAATATCATTTATAAACTTTGGGGACCATATTCATCCCAGATGTGACTAGCTAAACATGGAGTTGACCTAAAGATGAAATGGGTGCATAGTGTTGTGGGGTTTGGATCAGAATTAGTTAGGTAAAAAATTGCATACAATAAACCCCCAAATATATGACTCACTGAGATTACCAAATAAGATTGAAACTGAGCAGAACATTGAATTAGAATATTAGAATATGTATCTGCACATAGTATTTTTCTACAAAGACATGCAGAAATAGTTTTCTTTGAAAGAACAGAACAGCTCCAAGCTGCTATCAGCTCTGGTAGCTCTAGAGCACACTCTCAAGCTACACCAGGGGAGGTTCAAGTTGGACATTGGGAGAAATTTCTCCATTGAAAGGGTGATTAGACATTGGAATGGACTGCCCAGGGAGGTAGTCATTATCTCTGGAGTCATCACCCCTGGAGCTGTTTAAGAAAAGGGTGCACATGACATTAAATGCTGTGCTCTGATTGTGGTGATTGGTCAAAGGTTGACTCGATATCTCAGAAACCTTTTCCAACCTAATTGATTCTGTGATTCTAGTAGCTCTCTTACAGAAATTCAATTACACCAGGTATTCAAATCAACAGTGTCTACATTAACATATATTAAAAAAACTCCTTTATATTTGATCTAGATATTAACAGACTGCTCTCTCTCAAATAAAATGCTTCTGAACTGTTTATAAAAACTAAAATTAAAAATAATCAAAAGTGTACAAAGGCATATTATAACATCCCAGAAAGAGGAACTACTGAAACTGTAACCACTGTAACCACTGTGCTGCTTGACAATCCTGACACTTTTCAAGTCTAGGCCAAAATTCATTTCCCTACAACTGGTCCCACTGGAGCCCAACAAGACTTCTTGTAAGAATGGACATCACTGTTTTTTTCCCCACACGACATTATTATATATGGGCAAAAGCCACACTCAGACATACTGAGACAAACTGACTACAATGCTTCATTACTTACCCTGGTTTATGACATTTTAATGATCCCTAGAAATAATTTTAACATTGTAGAGACATGATTATATTGCAAATTCTTTTTAATACTATACCCACCATTCAAAAGAATCCTGTGTTTCTGTGTTAGTAGATTACAATACCTGAAAATGAAACCTGGTAAGTCTTTCTTTCATCAAACTATTTTGTCAATGGGCAAAACCACTAACCAACCAATGCAGCCAGAGAGGTGATTCCTTTCACCAGGTGTATAAGAACCTGTTTAGAGCTGCATGCCAAATAGACAAACCAGAACAAGCTTGACTTTCCACCCTTTTCCTTGCTATTCTGTGATACAAGTGGACTGAGCACCTACCTTATTACTTGAATTCATACAAGATAAAGGGACAGTTATCAGCTCCTCATAAAAAACTTTGTTCATCTTAACAGAGAGCAGAAATAGTAAGGTCTGCAAATAAGTGCCACTGTTCTTGAGCTCACTTCCTCTTTCAAACATGTTACACTTGCGGCAACATCTATCTACACTAAACTATCCAAGTAACGCATCTCTAACAAAAAGCAAGTAGAGTCTTTAGCCAGTGAATTCTGAGACGTTTTAAACGGGCCATTATTTAATGTGTTGTGTCGCTGTTGAGGCAGACGA
>WEIV01027741.1:0-15801 GCA_013390005.1 Calyptomena viridis | reverse complement strand
TACACACAGTTCCCCTTGGTAACGTGGTCGTTTGGTTTTACATATTTGTCCCTGAAAGATCAAATTTATGCTGAAGGAAAACTTACGTTTCACTTATTCTTACATCCCTGAAATTGATCTTCGCTATCTGTTTCTGGCAATGGTTTTTTTGTTGAATAAGTAAATTGGAGGAAGGGAAAATCTGTGGGGAACCTCGTGTGAAGAACTTCTGTTGGAGAATAAATTTACTACTGGTTTGCAGTAGCAGCCTCATCTCTTTGCTAGAAAAAGCAGTAGAGAGAGGTACTGTTGCATTCGCCAAACAAGGCATTAACATGGTCTTTTCATTGGGAAGGAATGATGGCTGGGAAGTAGTTCTGTAGGGCCTCAATAGTGGGGATAACTTATTTTTGCTGTCGTTCAGTATTCACTCTGTGTACCCGTTCTCATGTGGGTGTTTAACTATTACTGTGGTTGCAAGTTCCACCCAAGGCTCTAGCTCCCAAAGGCTCATAGTGAATTATTTCTGTGTAATGAAATGAGTTTTAAGAAAAAGGGTAAAGAAAAGGTTTACTTTTTGATTTTCTGTTGTTTTGAACTTAGTATGTCTTCTAGATTTTCTGGAAATACATAAAATAATTTAAAAAGCTTTTTGTATCTCCCAACATACTTCATTTCATATATTTTGGAGAGAATATTGAGAGTCACTATTTTGTCCTAGATTTTATTTGAAGCCCATTATTTCAGGTCACAGAGCAAGAAATAGATCTGACTAGAAAAGTCAGTTTCAAACACAATCTTGGCATGTTGTTGAAAGTCTGTGGCTGTTTTATGGCAAGAATGGGAAGGAAAATAGTTTAGCTAATGACCACTATTATAAACAATTATGATGATACCTTAAACATTGCTTTTTACATCATGTTTTCTTCTCTAGTGGGAATTCTAAGTGTCTCTTTCCTCCACAGAAGGAAGAGGAAATGTTTTTATGACATTTTCAGCAAAACCAAGAAAAGCAAGAATGGGGAATATGTTCTTTTTCAACTCCTCTTTCATTTGATCAGTTGCATCAGAGAGAAAGGGAAAAAAGAAAAGAGACTGAAAGATGGTCATATCTTTACTAGGGAGGTGTGAAATCTGGTTTCAGTCTGAGCATGTTACAGTTGTTTGAAGACTTGCATAAATATGAATCACTTGTGATTTATATTTCATCCAAAGACAGTGAGACGGTAGGCAATATGTTATTCACATGAAGCTGAGGTACCTCTGATTCATGCCCACTAGTAAGACTTCAACTGGTCTCACACGAACCATTAAAGGTGTCTGTGGAAATAACATCACTGACTGCAGTCGATATTTAATCATGCCCCAGTGATGCACTGAATAAAGCTGTGCCTTACAGGTAGGCCAAATGGGTGGGAGAGGGTAGTGATTGATCCCTTACTGTGATCTCACTTAGCACAGGAGTTGGCAAATCATGAAATTTGATGGCATGCAATTTTTTTTTTCCTGTAGCTGTGAAAGATACATTTTGTGGGCTTGGATGTGATTTTTTTAATAAATGTGAAATTCTTGCTTTCTTTTGCGCTCACATCTACCTCGATACCAGCAAGCTGTAATCTGAAAGCTGCAAGAAGAGGCTCATGTACAGGGAATAATCTTAGCCACCTAAATAGCTTTTGTGGAGTCAATATAGCCCCTGCTAAGGAATACAGGAAGTGAAAAGGGTGTATGGTGTTGACTGAAAAGGGGTTTAATGTTCTGCTTGCTTTGCTGTAGATAATAGTGCAAGGAGAGCAAATAATGTAAGCCAATAACACATGGAGAAAATAATGGGAACATACTGCAGATAAATGTAATTGCAAATTTCATGCTTTCCTTTTTGTAATGAATCCATCAAGTCAAACAGTAACATACATGAACTATTACCATTTTCCCATGGAACTCAGTAACTGGTTAGCAGCTCTTAGAATACTGGTACCATTATCCAGGTTGGTCTCAGCCTAGTGCAGGTCAGCATTTTGTAGACAGGTCAAGCTGTGAGTACTTGAATTGATGGACTTGTACTGGCAGTGGAAAGCAGGATTGTGCCCATGGCTGCAGAGTGACTGCTGCATTACTTCACCAGGGCTATAGCAATTAAGTCAAATCATGCAGAGGAACAGTGTCTCCTCTAACTGCATAGTAACAATTTAGGCTTTGAGCATCTATGGCCTTGTCCCTCAGGGGCTATGCTTTGGTGGTCTTTGAAGAGCTCCTTGGCCCTAAGCAAGGGAAACAAAACATTACTTTGTCTAGCAGAGCAGGACTGTTTAGATGAGAGTCATGTTTGTGTTGAGAAAACATCTGTTTTTGGTAGTCTTTGTCTAAATCAATGCCAAAAAGGAACTGAAGGTACAGGTAACAATATTCATTAAATGTTTAACCCAGAAAATATACAGCAAAGGCAAATCTCAAGCCATATAAGAAGGAAGTGTTTTTTGTTTTTTGCTTTTTGTTTTAATTTTTTCTTTTAATGTACTCCATGAATGGTTTTGTATAATGAGGATCTTTATCTGTCTATCTGTCCTTACAGTGTGTGGACATATCATGCCCTGTGTCATCGTGAGATTTCGGGCACTTTTTTAAAGGTTATATGTATTACATTACATAGTTAAAGCTACTTTTGCCGTTTAATTTAGGAGCATCCTTTGGGGAGCTAAATTCTTCTGCAGTCATTGGAAAGAGGGAGCTGGCTCTAAAGGGTATCTGACTTGGATCACTAAAATAGCCTGGAGGTTCAACATGACCCAGCAATGTGTGCTCACAGCCCAGAAAGCCAGCTGTATCCTGAGCTTCATCAAAAGCACTGTGGCCAGTAGGTGAAGGGAGGTCATTCTGCTGCTCTACTCCAATTTTGAGGCTCTACTTGGAATCCTACCCATTCAGCTTTGAAGTTCTCAGCACGGGAAAGATGCTGATCTCTTGGAATGAGTCCAGATGAGGGCCACCAGGATGATTAGAGGGATGGAACAACTCTCCTATGAGGAAAGGCTGAGAGAATTGTTTGTTCAGCTTGGAAAAAGAAGACTTTGGGGTGACCAAATTGTGGCCTTCCAGTATCTGAAAGGAGTCTAAAAGAAAGATAGGGAGGGACCTTTTACAAAGGCATGTAGTGACAGGACAAGGGGGAATGGCTTCAAACTGGAAGAGAGTAAATTTACATTAGATATTTAGAAGAAATTCTTTACTGTGAGAATGGTGAGGCACTGGAATCCCGAGAAGCTGTGGATGCCTCATCCCTGAAAGTGCTCAAAGACAGGTTGGATGGGACTTTGAGCAACTGAGTCCAGTCGAAGGCATCTCTGCCCATGGCAGGGAGGTTGGAAGTAGATGATTTTTAAGGTCTCTTCCAACCCAGACCATTCTGTGACTCTGTGAATCTGAGGTACTTGATGTGAAACTACCTGTTAAAACGTAACTGTATCCAAACGATATCACACTTGTCTACAACCTCTGTAGAGCCCTCTCCTCCCTATTTTGTCTCTTGGTTTTTCTCCTTCTTTTGTTTTGGTGTATGAAAATCTCTTTATCTTTTGACAGATAATGCTTTATTCTGCCTTTGGCTTGTTTTCATATAATCTATTTCATACTGGTTTTGTTAATATTGCCGTACTTTAAGATACATACTTTCTCCCCAAGGCATTGGATGTATCTACTTTCCAAGTAATATTGTGTATATAATCCTACTGAATTGCAATTATATCCACCAATCAAAATTCATGACTCTGTAGAGTTTCTGCCTTGTAACTACACATTTCATTCTTTATTATGAGGCTTTTCATGATATAACTAGCAGCCTGTAATCAGCTGTAGTGCAGGAATTTTGAAGTGCCACTGCTGTGACAAATAATCTGTGAAGCCACAGTGCAAGTTGACATGTTTTGGTGGTAGAATCACAGGATAACAAAAGGTAAAAGGAGGTAAACATGGAGCAGCCACTTGGAATATAGGTAAATTGATTATTTTTGGAAGTGATACTCAGTAAAAGTTCAGAAATGTGTTGCACCAAGAACAATGTCAAGGACTAAAAGAACAGATTACATAATAACAATGTAGTAATAATAAAGCCGGATAGAAACTGGGTGACTAGACAAGGGGTGTGAAGAAGGAGAAAATTTAGTCTCCATATGACACCAGGCCATTTTAGGGAGTCCTTTCACGGTCTCTCTGTGCTCCTTCCCCTCTAGACTATCCTCAGTGTGGTAGACACATATATAGCTTAATAGTTACGGAAAGATTTAGTAAAGGTATAACTGCCTTGTTCTGCTCTCAGTTCATCAAATGATGTCTTTAAGTTTCTTCTAAGTCAGGTGCAGTCACATTTTAGGAAAGTGTGCCTCTGTCAGAAGCAGATATTTTGGCTCCCAAGGATTTATCTGGTAGTTTCTTTCTGCCTTGTATATTTTGCAGGCTGTCAGATTTTGTGCAGTTGAGTGAGTGTTCTCACTTGGTCTTAAACTCTAATTTTGAAAAGATCCAAATTAAATTATCTTTTTTCATTTAAGGGATGGAAATGTTCAGTTAAACTGAATGGTCCCCTGTAATTTCTGAGGCTGTATGTACATGTGCACTTATGAAGTTTTACAAAGGGCCGACACAGGCACTTGGAGATGGTGACTGCTTTGTTAAGAGGTGAATTGTAGCACATAAGGAGATCAGAGAGCTGGACTGAGACTTTCTTCAGCAGGACAGACTGGCCTGTGTTGGTACCCAAAGAGTTCCCCATGTAAAATTAATCTGCAATGATATTAGCATATGAATATTACAGCTTATGAACTGATACTCTGGCTGAATAACTTTCCATAACTAATGCTGACACATTGAATGGTTTTCGATACTCCTATGAAAAAAAACGTACTTCTGAAATATGATTGTATCAAATAGTTGGTATATTATTAGATCAGAGAAGTCAGTTACACACTCCAAACATAATAGTATGTAAATTAAACTAAAAGTTAATTTTCCATTTTCCTTAAGCAATGAAACCATGTCCCGATGGATATTGCATTTTAATTTTCTTTTGGTTGATCATGTTGTATTTGCTTTCTCGTGTTACTTCCCGTAAACAGTATAATTTCATAGTGCTGACTGCCTATATACTAAATACCGCAGTGAAATGGGGAACTGTATTATTCTTTATATACTGACAAATCTCTTTGGTTAATGTGCATTCAATAAAGATAAAATAGCAAATGTTATTAAACCAGAGAAAAGCACAATGAAAGTTATTGATGTGCTTTGTGGTGATGTTATGCATGTGCCACTTTTTTTTCCTTTCCTTTAAAAATACAATTTTGTTGAAATAAGACAACAAGAAAAAACTACATCATAAAAGTACAATAGCTATGAAGATATTTGTTTCAGTGCAGACTCAAGTGAAAAAAGAGCCCTTTTTTGGGGGGGGGCAGTGAAGAGAGACTATTAAATGCTGTTCTCTGTTTTCATTTAAACAGCAGCATTAAACATAAAATAAAAGTTTAAGAATTAATAATTTTTCCTTCCTCAGCCGAATTTCCTTACAGAGTTCCAAAGTATTATACCCAGAGGAGGCATTTTAAAAATGACTGGCTGTTTTTTTTACTTCCATTTCACAGAACTGCAGTATTGTCCTTCATCATGAGCTGCATAAGGAACCAAATTTGAAAGACCACTTAGAGACTCTTTACCTAGAAATCTTTTAGTCCACATTGCCTTGCAGGAGTGTTGGTCAGCATGGGAAGCACCTGTCCTCTTGTCAGTGGATGCTTTGTGTTTGAGAGGGCTCAGCCGGTTGCCTGGTTTTACCTCATGCTATATGGTTGTGTAACTCCAGTGCTGTCACCATCCTTAGGGCTGGAAGGGTCCGAAGACAGCAGCTCTCTGCACCCAGATGACCATCTGTCTGTGCTCCTGGTGCCCACGAGATCTAATGAGCCAAATGACACCTCTGTGTGGGCTTTGTTGGAAGAGTGTTGGCTGGGATGGTCACCTCCAGGACAGCAGACCTGCCCTCTGTATCTGGCTCAGAGTTGCTTCTTCCCTTACTCAGCTCCAGTGCTGCCTTTCCCTGCTCTCCCGTCTGTAGCCAGTGACCGTGGGCTCTTTATTGCCCTGACCACTGACACGGAGCTGGTATTGGTGGTTGTGGCTGTTGCTCCATGCTTCAGCTCTATCTCAAGGCAGAGGCTTTTGATACCAAGCTGCAGCTCCTGGGCTGGGCATGGTGAACATGTGGCCTGCTGTAGGAAAAGCTGCTGTCCCCTTGCTGGCAGAAGCCATGCCACAGTGCTGGGCAGGGGTCTGTCTGTGTCCTGGTGTGAGGCAGCATGCTTCTCTCTCTCCAAAGCTCCTGCATTTTGGCAGTGAGCCAAGCAGTTGTCAGAAGCTGAGCAGGAGAGACCCCTGTGAGCATTCTGACCCCCTGTGTTCTTGTTTGTGCTGCTTCGTAGCATTTGGGAGAAACTTTCTAGGATAAAAAAACCCCAACCAACCAACCAAACAACTAGAAAACCTGTACGGCTAATGAATTGACACAGGTTTTGTCCAAGGTGTACCCTTCGAAGCACCTCAAAACACTCAACTGACTTCAAGCCATCATTAAAAATTCTTCTTTTGTTAGGCACTGTAAGTGCGGAAATCTTGAGGCAGGAGATGACTCTTCTCTTTTGAAAATAAGGGATAGGAGTCTGGATTGCTTTTATCATTAACACTGCCTCACAGCTTTACCCACTGACTCACTGCTACAGTAACAGAATATATAATAATATATAGATTTCCAAGTGTCAAGGCTTCTCCTTTAAAGCTTAACTCAGTTTTAAATCCCTGTGGAAAGTGGAGACCTTTAAAATACTTAATAAATTCTAATCTTAATCATATTCATCATTATTAAAATTTGAAATAGGTTGAAATACTTAAGGTAAGTGAAATGAAAAAACTAATAAAGAGTATGAAACACACTGGAGAAATGGAAGAATAATTGCTAAAGATTAAGAAATCTAAAATGGCCAAACATCAAAAAGCCTTCATTTCCAATAAGCATTTATTTAAAAGTTTATGCAATAGCTTAATAATATAAAAGGAGATTTTAAAAATGAATTGAATGTTAAGTGCAGCACAGCGGCGAGACATATTTAAATACATTAAAAATTATACTAGTCCTGTCTTTGGGCTTCAGGCATGATTCAGGCTTTGTCAGTTCTTGAGAGAGTTGCTTCACCTGCCAGCAAGGAGATAATACTACTATTGCTGTTGCTATTAATAATAATCATTATCATTGTGATATAGGAGTAGCAAGGTATTGTGGCTGAAGACACCAGCTTACTAAGTCTTGTAGAGGCCAAACAAAAGATTTTTCTCTTCCAAAGAATGTGTAATCTGAACATGAAAGGAAGGACCTCTTTGGTTTTAATTAAAAATTATAGACAAGTAGTCAAAATGTTTGGGTTCTATTGTTTCATCATTTGTTTTTTTTTTGATAGTGAAAAGGAATGTTTGAATGGTACATTTCAGAATGTAGTCTAAGGGAGAAAATGGACTTTGATATCTTAAAAATTTAATGTAGTAATTTTATTTGTATTTTAGGGATTACTTACCTTGATCATGCTGGTTCAGCACTTTTCCCAGAGAGTCTACTTAAAGCTTTTACTGATGACCTCAGAAACAACGTTTATGGTAAGTGTAAAACAGTGTTCCCATTAGTCTTCTCAAATTTCCATCTAAATGGTTTAAAACTGTACTTCTTGGAATAGACCTTCTGCAGGATTTTTAACACTGCAATAGAGTAGTTGGAAGACCAGTGATTTTGTGAATGACACATAGGCCCTCTGTGTCCCTTCATTTTTTGGTGGCCAAGGATGTGTCGTATCGGTGAAGAAGAAAAATCAAAGGGAGCATGACTGCTGCCGTGGAGTTAGGGCACCACGCTTGGGATAAAGAAATACAGTGTCGTTAAAAGCACTATTCGGTCTTTGAGTTTTTTTCACACAACATGCAAAACCAGTTTCTTATGCAAGGACCAGAATCCAGAACCACCCTTCCTCTCAGTGAGAGTCATCACAGGGAGCTTATACTGTGACTCAGTATAAGCATTTTATTTAAGAGAAAACTAGCTCAAATATCCCAAGTGAATTTTGGCAGGGATAGGTGCTATACCTCTCTCAGACTATTGTACTTCGGTGCATACTCAGAAAAAGGATGTGTATTGCCAAAGCAATTTTGCACTTAAAAATGTGAATAAAAATATCTACAGAACAGCGCTATATCTGGGTGGAAATTTAGATGTTACAGATGTGGATGTGGGCACTTCAGCACCACCTGTAAGTACTTCATCCCCAAATCTTCCACGTAAACCTTTCATTTCTTTTTAACATTATTATCTGGCCAAGATGAATGAGTGTGATTTTATACAAAGGCAGTAGCATCCATTGTTGAGGCAATACTGTTACTATGTGAGAAAATTTACATTAGAGTCATGCTTAACCACAAAAAAAGTATACTGTACAATATTATGCTGTGAGTAGTCCCACTGAAGTAATTAAAATTTCTTATTGTGTATTACAATCATGTGTCCTTTTTGCTGGTTTTGTGTCTTTCTGATACATAGAAAAGGGATCCTTTACTTGGGAACTACGTACCGCTGCTTTACAAGAAAGCCGTTCACTCCAGCACTGGCTTATGCTTATCACCTGGACAGGCCACTTGAGAGTTTTGGGTAGTTTCATTTTCAATATGCCATTGTATGTGCCATTTTCTCCTATTTTTTTTCCTGAATGCTGGTAAAGCCAGGATCCAGAGCATGGATTTAAGTTCCCTTATGAAATAGATGTCATTCTTTATAGGGATAGGGTTTTTTTTCTCTCATAACAAACTATGTTGATTTGATTACATTTAAGATCTCCTATTCAAATGCATGTCAGTGATATTAAAATTAATGTTCTCTCACAACAGACATTGTAAAGTGTATGCACTCTGATCTTAGTTATTTCAAACAACATTGGGCTCAACCCTTATAATAAGTACCATCTGTGACAGAAAAAAGTATAATTTGTAAATCAATTGAGTGCTTATGAATAGAAATAGTGCTGCCAGCCTGGAACAGATTTGTACCTATAATGCTGTGGGAGAACAAATGGTATCTTTTTTATTAGTGCTTTCATCTAAAATGATAGCGAGAGCTCTACTCTGGTCAATTCTCCTTTTTTTTTTCCCAATTGCATCTCGTATTGTAAGGATAGTAACTGTTGTACAAAAAGAGTTAATTTAACAAACACAGATATGAATGAGGGGGGAGTTTGACTTGCAGCTTTTTTTATTTTCTTGGTGATAATCCACAGGCCAAAAGAACTGCAGTTTAGCTGTTGCATGTGTAAGTGAGGGAAAGTAATATAAGTAAGAGATATTCTCACTTCTAAATTGAGAATATTTGAATTGGAAATTACAGAAATGCAACATCAGACAGAAACATTGTAAGTATTAGTTCTTTTGTTTAAACTCTAAATTTAATCTTTTCAACACTTGCACTCAAAACTTTCAGCAGGGTGATTCTGAAATTTTTAAAAGAGAGTAACTAATATTGGGACCTACTGAAAAAACTATGTTAGTGTAGCAACTTTTTTCTTGCTCCCTTTCCAAACTGTTTTGCCGTGTTCTTTGAGTTTTTACTAATAGGGAAGTGTGCTGTGCCGGTGTGGATATTGCTGTAATCTTTTTTGCTCAAGAACGTAAATTCATGCCCTTCTTATGTGCTGTCTTAGTTGTTAATACATGCTTGTGCTGAGCTGGGCTAAGGTGGCTACTAATTTTGCGATAAAGTTTATTTTTTAATGAATTATATGAATTTCAGACACTAAACACCCAAGGTTTAATCCTGGTGTTCTGTCATGAATGTCTGTTATCTCCAGGTGCTGTCTCTTGCTTCTTAGCTACTGCACATATATGTGTCTTAATGTACTTTCTGACTGTTGTTTTTTGTAGTATGTTTGTGCATATGCAGTTGCATTTCATTTTTAAAGGAACTGCCTAAGTATTAGTAAGAGATCCAGCTGAAGTTTCCAGATCTGTCATAATTGCTTTACCCTGTTATTTGTCTCTTCTCTTGACTGACTAAGGAGCTTCAGGGCATTGTTTATGTATATAGATATATATTGAATATACATTGAATCATTGATATACATTGAATCTTTCTTTGTCATCTTTCAGGCTGGCTTGGTGTAATCCTTTCATAAAAGAGAAATTTAATAGCAAAATTGTGATTAATGATTAACTTCTGTATCTCCGTTGTCTCCTAGGCAACCCTCATAGTCAGAACCTCAGCAGCAAGCTGACATATGACACAATCGAGCATGTCCGATACAGGTAGAATAATCTTTCTTTTGGATATTATGCACTTCATAGTTTTTATTTTGATTAGGCCTGTAGATGTGATGCCATTTTCTGAGAGTCATCTGTCACACGTAAAGAAAACACCTCACGATTAAAACGCAAGGTATTTGGGCAGTCAAGTCTTGGACTATATTAGTTTTTTTTCTCCCCGATACCCCAATTCTCAAAGTCCTGCAGTGCTGTAATACAAGTCGTCAGTGCTGTAATACAAGTCCACACTTTTAGTTAAGAAATGGAGGTTGAAATCTTGAAAGTGGTTGTTGGTAAGATGGTATGGTAAGATAATAAGGTCAGACTAAGTGCAAGGACGTTGTAAAATTCAGATAAAATTAAATAGGGCATAATGGCTTTTGAGGATTTCTAAAATGCTTATGGGAATGTGTACATTGTTTTACAGCAGGTACTTACTTTTACTGGAGCAATTAAATACCTTTGAAGGTGGTTTTAGTGTAATTTTTTTAGAGCAAAACCAAAAAGAGAAGCCAAAAAATGAGTGTTGGGGCCTCTGGGAAGGGAAGAAAATGAACTAATTCTCTAAATAAGGTATTCTCCTTAAAGTTCAGGATAGAGTGTGCTGAAGGTGCACTTCTTGCCATTAGTATACACTATGGTGAAATATACAACTTAGGTACTTGGTTATTTGGTTTAGTGTTTTGTTTCAGGTAATTCCTGCCATTTTATAAAATATGCTTTTATTGAAGAATGTTTATGCTTTGAGTTTGTTTGCCTGCTTTTAATGGCACTCTTAGTGTAAGGAAATAAGTGTCATGGATTCCTCTTTCATATCATCTTCTCTGAAAGCAAGTATTTCTCCAAAACACATCACAGAATTCAGATCAATAGCATTGTAGTGTTCATAGTTGTAATGAAGAAAATCTGTTTTACACCTTTCTGCTTTTTCTCTGATTGCGGTTTTATGAGGGTATAAAAACCCCAAGATTTCTAGCTGGATGTTGCTGCTGGCTATAACCTGTTCACCCCTCCCCATCACCAGCTTTCTGGAGAAAGTATTTATTTTTGCTTCTTCCACAACCCTATCTTAATGCTGTGCAGGAAGACAACCTATTAACATATGGCCAAATGAAATGAAAAAGACTACCTATGAGGAATAGCTGTTTTCAAAAGCAGCCATTTATAGCACGTTGCAGGAATACCTACAGCCGTGCAGAGTCTTTTGAGCAGACTTGTGTGCTCACATGCAGCGTTAGCATTCTGATTTTCATTTACTCTCAGTGTTATTGCAACGTTGCTGTTTCATCGTTCTGCTTATGAAGGCACAATAGGAAGTGTAACTGTTTCTAGAATAATTGCTATTGTGCTTCGTGTTCTTCGTTGTCAAGGAGTAAGGAAATAGACTTATACTGTGTAAGAAACTGAGATTACTTTAAAAGAACTTATGTCTTCAGCTTGTTTTATTTTGGATCACACTTTAAAAAAGCTTGAGACATTTTTAAAAGCAGGATAGGAGTTGAAGAGAACATACGAGTGTTTGTATTGGGAGATTTTTTTTTGTGTGTGTTTTAGTTTTGGTTTTTAAAAAATTCCTTCTGCATCTAAATGAACATTTTTAGTAGCACCCCTAAAAGAATTTGCCATCTGTCCCTACAGAAATTCAGACATTGTTCCCCAATAAAAATTTTAAAAGTTTAATCATCAAAAAGGTTTAGTCATAAAAATTCAGGAAGAAAATGCCCCCAAACCACTGTCAGTAAGTCAGCTATCTAAAAGCCAATAAAAGTATATTAAAAATCTATACTTCTATTCTATGCTGTTGCAGCTAGTCAAAATATGCAATGTGACAAGACAGGGAAACAGGCAGCTCTGTACTGCATCACAGTGCATAGACTGGATTTCCTCAGTGAAAAAAATAATTCAGCAAGGAATTTCATAAATCTTAAAATTAATTGCTTCCTTGTAATTCTGCACTTTTGGCACATGGCTGCAGTCAGAAGTATGGCTTTTTTTTCAATGTTTGACTCCAAGACAGTATGATTTTGCGTTATTTTAGTATTTTTGTTTTGATTTTCCAATGTGATGGCACAGGTAACTAATTAAAAATTAACACAAAACTTAGTTTCAGGTTTATGTTTGTTGATATTGGTGATAGCAGCATTAGATTAGACTTTCCTAAACTGGCAGCATACACTGTTTCATGGTACAAAACTGAATGATTTGGCTTACCCTCATATCTGCTTGACATAGAGAAGCCACTCTTAGAATGTGGATTTACAAGAAAATAACATAAATAATTAAATAATTGAATCAGTGGATGTTTTCTGATTTACCAAATTGTAATAAGATGGCTTAACTCTTGACCAACTCAAGTGCAGTAAGAGTAGAAATAACTATTTTATTCTTAAAAACATCGCTTCTCTTTTCTTGAAGTAGACTGCTGAGTGATTTTTAACATTGTGCATATCTCTACATTAACCATGAGTAATGCTGAGAAGAGGAAGCAAGAACTGTAATAATTCTTACTGAAATATAATAAATATATGCATCAAAAGATTATAGATTTTAGATTCTTTTTATGAATTTTCTTATAGATCTATGGAAGTGCCATTGCTTCACTTTAATACAGCTAAGGAACAAGATACAATATCTCCTTATGTTGCTGCAGTTAATACAACTCAAATTCTTTACACTGACTATGAAATAACCCTTTTCCCATATGCAAGCATTTTTAAATACTAGCTTTCTGAATATTTTAAAACACTGTCCTTGTGGATCTTACGCTTGCAATATACTGCAGCAGTGTCTTCTAACCAGAGCCAGACTGAAGTTTTAGTGTTGTTTGAAGTTTACGGTGTGTTTAAGATACTTTTTTGTTTAAACACAGTGTTGTTGTAAAAGAGTTTTGGTGTTCATCCTTGAACTTTCAGATACTATGTAATGTTAAACTGAATCAAACTTCAGGAATTCAAATATATATTTCCAAAAAGGCCAGAAATTTCAGCTGTCATTTCAGTATCAGGCATCTCCTAGATTGCAGCAATATATGTATTACAGAATTTTGTTGCTGATGCTAAAAGGATTGGGCATTGAGCTAAATGAGATCAAGTTTAAATATAGAACCAAAACGTGTATTTTTATAAAGGTCTCTCCCAAAATATGTCATCTAAGTGAACTATAAGAAGAGAATAATCTCTGTGACCTGCGCATACAAACAAAAAAAGGTGCAGTGGGCATGTGCAAAATAACTGTAAATGGCTTAGTATTATAAAAATATATTTGTTTCTGTGGTAAAACATACAGGTGGTACCAGATTTTGCTAAGAAAGCAGTCTCATAAATGCTGTTTATAATTTCATTTGCACTGTATTTGTAGAGAACGTTTCATGATAGTAAGGTAAAATTTTACATTCCTTATATCCATATCATACCTTGCTTATGAAATAAGTTTTCATTCCAAGTCTTTTTTTTCTTGTGTTTTTTTATTTAAAGTTTTCACATGTTTTGAAATGCTGCTGTGTGCAAGAGAAGAATTTTTTTCTTGGTTCCTAGATTTTCTTGATTCCTTGATTCTTGATTCCTGTGTTTGAAAATGATAATGTTGGAACTGATACATACATGAAAATGGGTTGACCTTTCCTACGTGGTAAGAAGTAGTAGATACGGTATCTGCTTAGTATTGACTTGTCCTTTGCAAAGGTCGTTGACAGGAGACTGTATGTGTGACCACTACATCCTGTCCTCCTTAATGGCATCTATCAACTTGAAAACCTTGTTTCAAAACTAGGGTGGTTCAGCCTTTTGGCATGCTTGTTTTCTAACATTTGCCATTTGCAAATGGTGCATTTCCTGAAACCACTGCTCAGCAGGGCAAGTCTGAAATACCACAGTGAGCAAAATTCAGTAAAAGGACACTGTGCTTGCTGAGGTGACTCTATACATGATGAATGGGAGAAGCATTAGAAGATAATTCTGAATATTGGATAGGTCTTTTTCATTCCAAGTCTCAAGAGGGGTGATCTTTTCCTCATGGCTCATGAAGTTATTTAGCAATGCAATGAAAGAATCCCAGTGTCCCCACAGTGAGCTGGCTGATACCCTCCCTCTGTGCTCTATTACGTGCTGAATGACAACAGAGCAGTGGCCTTGGTGCAGATGCTTCCTGTTTTCATGTTGGCCACACCTTGCCTTTTATGCAAAAGAGTCCATTTTTCAAACAGTTGTTTCTAGGAGTCAATCCATTTTTTTTAGTGGGCTTACTCTTTGTAATCCTATGCAAGGTAGTAAAAAGTTTCTGATCAGGGTAACAGGTACTGTTATTTTTTAATTAGTTAGGAGACTGGTATAAGAACATATAAAATCAGTCTGTTTTACTTTGGAAATTTGCTCCTGGACTTTCATCTCTGTTTTAATAAAATAATTAATCATTAACTTCATAAACTGAAACTTTAGAAAGGAATTTGCTAGTATCTTCTGTTACTCATCTGGTAGTCAGCTTTATACCTTCATGGTTTTTATGAAGCAATTGCAGTAAATAAAATTGGTGCATTCATGGTTATGCTCTCTGGCTAATCTTTGTTGCAAAGAGAGTCAAATCTAGAATGTGTCATTTATTGAAGGAAATAAATATTTCAGTAAAGTAAATTAAAATCTGGAGGTCAAGATTGCTGGCTTATGAACACAAAGGATGAAATGCTTCTGGGCAATGCTGAGTTTAATTTATATGGGTAGTTAGAAGGTTTTGCAAAAAAGGTCTGAAAAAGGCTGGATACAACCTTTACTTTATTTTTCTTCCTGATTCAGAAAAAATACCCTCAGAAATCTGCTTTTATAATGTAGCTGTGACAAAGAACCTGTAGAGACTAAGTTTAAAAGTGATCTTTCTGTGCCATTGCTCTCTAGATAACACTCAAGAGTAGGGAGAGTGGTACAGGCTTACTTGGATTCAGGCCACCGTTTTAGTTCATATTTTAAATGCTCACAGTCTCCCTGCCTCCTCAGCTGCTTTTTTGGCAGGGACCAACAGCCTCTTTGTCTGTGAGGAAGTCTGTGAAAGGCCACATGAACTGATGAATAAGATAGTCCAATTGGAACAAAATATATTGATAAAAATAGTGAAATTTCCCCGATGCAAACTCCTTTTCCCACTTTTCTTCGTTTCTTTGTCTTTTTCAGGCTTTATATGGAAGCTTTCCCCACCCCCCCTCCATAGGCTGTACAACATTTGTAGAAGAAATGTAGTGTTCTTCCCTCTTCTGGATTTGCAGCTGCTTCCTAAGAAGCGGTATAGTGAGACACTGGTCTGTGACGTTTCTTGTAAAACCTGTTGTCCTAGCTGTTCAGTGAGCAGTAGCATAATCCCATCTGGCTCTTGGGAACACTAGCAGTTCCTTTGCCAGCTCCAGGGGAGCCTGACAACTTCATTACTGGCCTAGAAGATTATTTGTATTGTAAGTCAGGCTTTTGGAAGACC